>JAVQJF010082595.1:0-32761 GCA_036023855.1 Gadopsis marmoratus | reverse complement strand
CTCTCAGTCTGTGACTGATGATCAGATTGCTGATCTCCACATGGCTACATGATGCTTCAGATCTATAAAGGTTTTTTCAGAAACTGTATTTTTCTTGGATCAACTCACTTGAAGCGACTTGCTGTCATTTCTCTCTCTTCTCTGAACTGTCACGTGACGACGTCATGTATATAAACTTTATCAAACGTCTCCCGATAGGAAAGCATTATTAACTAAATAATTACTATTGGAGTATAACTGAACATACACTCATTACTTAGGCATTGAATAAATCATATTTTATATTATATCAGGCCTCTATTTAAGCTCATTTTCAACGAGCAGTTACTTTTTACCGCAAAAGATATGATTCTGCCTCTCGCCCAATGTTAGCTGGGATTGGCTCCAGCCCCCCCACCCGCGACCCTTCGGGATAAGCAGTCTGGATAATTAATGAATGAATGAATGAAGATATGATTATCATCAAAACAGTCGAAAACAAGGGGTCCAGCTGCACTTTATCAGAATGTAAATACTTGCAGAGATTTATAGAAATACATTTTTGCATATAGATATTTATCTGTTTCCTACCTTGTTAAATCATCGTTGATATTTATTGTGAGAAATCATTAACACGATCAGTGTCTTCACATAGATGAACATCATTAATTATTAATAATAACATATAATTAAAGGTAAATTGAGCAAATTTGTTATTTCAGAAGTGTGTATCAAACTGGTAGCCCTTCGCATTGATCGGTGCCCAAGAAGTAGCTCTTGGTTTCAAAAAGGTTGGTGACCCCTGGTCTAGAAGAACGAGGACTGAGCACATGCCATCATCTTCAGCAGCCATCAAAAGATCATTAGTCACCCTGAGCAGGGTGGTCTCAGTGCTGGGATGCTTGCGAAAGCCAGGTTGAAATATTTAAAAAAATGTTATTGCTTTCTGCTGGTCAAAGCAATTGCTTGGACACATATTTTTCTAAGATTTTAGAAATAAAAGGTGGTTTTGAGATTGGTCTGTAATTTTGAAGGAGGGTACGATCCAGCCCAGGCTTTTTTAACATCCGGAACACAACCATAACATAAAGAACTGTTAAGATCTGACAACAGACAGGGCCCAAAAGATTCAATGATTTTGTTGGTATTATATCTACTGGACTGGAAGACACTTTCATGGGAGATGCTATTTCTAAAATGGGAGAAAAGTGATTTAAGCATTCTGCAATTGGTGGTGTACGTTAGAGTATGTGCCGATAGGGGTAACAGATGCTCTGATGGACTCTACTTTATCAATGAAGTAAATCAAAAACCTTTCACAATCAGCATCCCTTTCCGCTGTGGCAGAGGGAGGGGTTGGATTTACTAGTTGATCAGCTGTCCTGAATAAGACTCGGGGGTTATTCTGATGGGCAGAGATTAGTTGAGAGAAATATTGTGCTCTTGCATTCTTTACCTTTTTTATGGTCAGATACAGTCATGTCTTTTAATTCTACAACAGGAACTCTCACACCCAGAGTAACAAGGTCCAAAGTATGACCACGGGTATGCGTTTGTATGTACTATGTAAAGTTAAAAGATGTAGTGATTTTTTTAAAAGTCAGCAGCATGGATGTCTGAGGAGTCATCCACATGAATATTAAAAAAATAAAATTATCATGTTTTAAAACCAGTGCGGATAAAAAATCTGAGTTTTACTAAAAAGCTGCGGATAGATTTTGGAGGGCGATAAATTATGTCAAATAATATCGGCTGGAGACCATCTAATTTAAACATGAGAACTTCAAAGTTCGGTTCCTTAAAGCACTCACAAGGCCACCACCTCAACCACTGTTCCTGGATTTGCTAAACCATTCAGAGTGTGGAGGACTCAATAAGTGGGCAGGGATCCTTATTTTGTAGCCAATATTCTGTTAAAAACATAATATGTAAGTTGGAAAAGAAAATAAGTCATTCAAGATAAACGTTTTACTGGTAAGCGATCTCACATTAAAAAGTGCCATTTTAAGTGTAATTTGGCAGGGAGCTGTAATAGATTGGTGCGACAACATTACAGTTTATGTAATGAAGACTGATTTTATTAACCCGCTTAGCGGCGCAAAGTGGACGGGAAACGCTACTAGCTACAGTAACAGTCTTAATATGGAAATGTACTTGTAACGATCTTGGGGACAGGGAGGATCAGTGGGGGGGTGCTAATACCCAGGTCAGTGGATGGAGGCTGAATGGGTTTGCGTTTGGTACGAGTGAGATGTAAACGTGGATCAGTCACGTGGATGAGATAGCACCGTGTGTCGTATGTTAGCAGACGGCATCCGAGCACAGACGTGTTTGGGTGAACACCGTCCCAAAGAGACAGACGATTCCAGAACAGGTTAAAATTGGCGATAAAACCCATGTTTTGAGCTCTACATGCAGACGTCTGCTGAAGTGCCCAATACTGCGGCCTACTGGGGGAATGGGCCCAGAGAAAAACGCAGTCTTTCCACAATGCTTTAGTACGTTAAAAAGATGGTTAAAATCAGTTATGGTCAACTCAGATTTTAAAATTACTTTAATTGTTTTTAAAGCACTTCATGATCTTGCACCGGCATATATGTCTCACATGCTTGCGGTGTATGAACCAGTACGGCTGAGTCTGCTAGTTGTTCCAAAGTGCAGCACTGAAACCTTTGGTGAGGCAGCTTTCAGCTTTTATGCTCCGAGCTGCTGGAACAGTCTGCCGGAGGATCTCAGGGCAGCTGGAAGTCTGGACATTTTTAAATGTAAACTTTAAAACTACCTCTTCGGCCTGGCTTTTGATTAAGAATGTTTTATAGACATTGCCCACTTTATTTTACTCAACTACTTTTACTTATTTATCAAAGTAAAATCATATTCCCTTTTATTTCCTGTTATTTTATTATGATTCATTTATAAGTTAAAATGGGGCCCGAGCAGGAACACTGCAAGGACCCTATTGTTTTTGTTAGGATTATTATTATTATTATCATTATTTTTCTTTTTATCGTCCGTCTTTGGCGGCAAAAATGAGGTGCTAGGGGTGCTGGGATTCGCACACACGTCGGGGCTTGTATTTATATTTCGTTTTTTTGTCCTTTTCATCTATTTTATCTAGTTTTTTGTCTAGCTTAAAATCTATTTTACATTTAAAGTTTTTGTTTCGTTTTTTTTTGTTTGTTTCGGTTGTTTTCATGGTCTACACATGTGTCTTATTATCTTATCATCTGTGAAGCACATTTACCTGCATGAAAGGCGCTATACAAATAAAGCTTGATTTGATTTGATTAAAAGTGGGTGTGACATCATGATTGACAACTTGTGGTGTGCTAGCAATTGATTCCCTCGTTAGTCCCTTTTCTATATATACCGGTTCCCTTTCTTTGTTCTTCGTCGATTCATATGGTTTGTGCCACTGCTTGTGCTGCTTGCCATGCACACATTTTCTGTGCTCCTGTTTTGCCCTGTGAATGTTCCTCATGGTCTGTCTCTGGATTTGGACTTACCCATAGCCTGTCTACCAGTACCCACATGCAAATAAATAAACTGAAAATAAATAATTGACCTGTTACCAGTCTAACTGTGCGCCTGTAACCCTTCCACCTGTACTTCACACCCCCGACACGCAGACTCTGGCTCCCAATGACGTCACCAGCACAAGATGGCAGCCCCCGTATCTGGGATATTTTGGCTTCATTTTTGTAGTGGAGACACGTTATTCATCTTTATATACAGTCTATGGAGAAAATGCAACCATAGTGGGGTCATTTTAAGCAGTTTGAACAACTGACAATCAACCCCCGTCATTTTTTTTCAAGTGAAGGCAATTTCAGGGCAAGTAGTACGTATTTGAAGAAACCATGTCTCAAAGTTTCCCCTCTGGTAACAGGATCAGTAGGCATGCCTTATTGCACAAAACAAAGTTTGCCTTTGAAATGTGCAATGAAGAACGAAGGGTAGGGTAAAAACAAAGAATTGAATAGCCAGTGTGGGGCTTATCATAGTCAAGCCCCACACTCTGTAAACTCTGATTTTTAAAGGTGCTATAGAAATAAAGTTTATTATTAGATATTATTATTATAGTCTCATAGTTCGAACAGGGGAGTATGTTTTCTTTGGCCAAAATAAGAAATTGGATCTGGATGTGAACTGTACATTAAATATAACAGAAGTAGTTGTATGGTTGTAGTAGTAGTATGTACATGCCCACCTCACCTACATTAGATTCTTAAGAATGAATGTAACCTGTGGCCGTTGTCCTGAAATGACTCACGAACAGTATATAAATGCCTGACTTGCTTTATATTAACAAGTGCTATGAGATAACTCTGTTATGATATAGTGCCATATAAATAAAACTGAATTGAATTGAATATAAGCGAAAGAGAACATGAGGCAGGATAAAGGCTACACCTCTAAATAAATAAATTATCAAGTGCACTGCTCGCGTCAGCTGCAGGAAAATATGTGAGCTAAAGGAAAGAGAATGGCAATAATCATTTTCATGCCTACATTATGTGCTTGTTAAATTCTGTGCAAATCTTTGAACTTCAGTCAGCATTCTATAAAGATTCTCATTGCATTGATGCTGCCCAATTGCCAGACATGCTATAGCAAAAACAAAAAATGCACCACAGAAACAGTTGATCTCTTATGCTATTTGCTGCATATTGTTATTGTATTAATTTGGCTGCCAGATATTCTCTGTGTTTGCAAAAGTCCCCAGTTCGCTCTCTCAAAGTCAGTGCATTCTCTGCCTTCTGTAATTTTCATGTTAGATCGCCTTCGCCAGCCTTACCAATAACTTAGACATGCTTTCAGAGAAAAGCCTACGACTGGTAAATACTCCTCTCAACCCTTGAGAGAGACAAAGAGAGTATCTACAAAAGGAATATATGAGCATCGATCGACCCTTGTGGCCATGTCTGGTCTCCACAATAGCACACTATTGATGTGCTGGAATTGCTTTTGAAGGCAGACAGATTGATATAATGGTGTGGTGCGGGTCCTCAAGGGCTGAGCTGCCAGTACAGAAGTCTGATTCACTGACCTTGGGTCAATCTAGCCATTTGCATCGTCGGCCCTCTTTGGTGTTTTTGCTGAGGCCACTGAGCTAGCAGACATGCAGAGTCCTCTGAGAGGCGCTGGAGTCCTTCTCTGAACCAGCCCATAACAGGAAATGGACCCTTATTGCTCTCACGGTTGATTTTTACTGCAAACAGGTTAATGCCATTGATTTTGTGTCTGCTGTAACCGGTAAAAACTGCTGTGATGGGGCAGCCCGAGTTTCTGTTTGCTAGCAGTGACTCTCCTGCCTGAACACAAGGACTGTGTCTCAACCTCTGATGTCTGGTAGAGATGCCGACTGTATGTAAATAAAAATCTAAAAACGGATTTTGTAGGTTTGGCCATTGTCAAATCTGTAACAATTGAATTCACCAAGTAAAGTGCTCAGAGCCCAGAAAACTGACCTTGCTTGTGCTACAGGGCATGAAACACAAGTGGTCAGAAAGGATTTAAATGTGCACTAACAGCCTTTTGTGAGCCACAAAACCAACTGAAAGCACAATATTGACACATTTGCTACGTGAATGTGTTGGCAAACAATCACCTATTCACACCTCCAACCGGCACAAAGCTATATTGACATTAATTTGGAGACGTCTTCTTAATAAGTCTAATATTCACTTTTCTGATATAGTCTTACCTTTTATAAAGCAAATGTATGAAGCAAGGTATGAACACAACATTGACACATCATCACCTTTTAAGTTGATATGGCAAACTAGCAGACACGGAGCAACATTAGCATTAATTTCGAGCTGTTTGTCCAATATTCATCCTCCCTAAAGCTCTGTTTCAGTCTCCACCAACTCCTGAGAAAAATACCTGGCTGTTTATCTGCTAAATGCTCCGCTGTGGTTACTAGCTAGTCACTGACGTGGTTCTGGGTTGTGGGTGGCTTCAGGGGCCGTACAGTGATTATTGCTGATAAAAGCTGCCTGCTGTGTTTAAGGAACACGATTAATGAGAGCGGAGTTCGCAGGCCGCTAAACAGAGAGGTTTTGCTAAAAGAAGCTAGAAGGACTTTGAAGAGCAAAGAGTGAACTGCAGAGTTGGCTGCGAATCCTCTTTAGGTTTGTCAGGTTTGTTGATATCACACACGCAGTCGTTTGATCGATTGTTAATAGAAAAAATTATGGATCAGTGCAGCTTTAAACAAACCTCCAGGTCCGGCTGTCCATCACAGTTTATAGATGAGACCCTGGTTCAACACAGTTACTGTGTGCACACAGTTTGCTTCACACATAGTGGACAACACTCCAGGTGCACTCGTGTTCGGCGTTACTACCACATACAGTGGCTGACGTGTTTCCAAGTGGTGTAATAACATGTTGTAATAAACCAGAATTAGCATTTAGAGCAATAGTTCAGCCCTTATATACAGTTAGTTGCTTTCTTGCAGATAGTTAGATAAGAATATCAATATTACTCTCATATCTGGTAACTAAATATGAAGCCAGCACAAACTGGAAACGGGGGGAAATAGCTAGCATGTTATATATTGTTTATTTATATATTATTTATGTCTGTGGTTGTAGAGGGGCTATGTGCCGGACCACTTCTTGCCCGGTTGACGGCAAAACTCCAGGAAATGGCTGCTCGCTGCCAAGACAAGTCCAGCACATAAGTGCCTGTAATTCAACAACTTCAGATTTTGTATGGAGACAGTGTGGTATCGAATCCGCGCATCTGACCTTCGACAAAAACGTCAAACTATTATTTTCATTCCTAAGCAACAAGATTCATTAACACTGAGCTTGATTCTTCTAGCAAGACACGTGCCCAGCTGGACCTAAAGGCAAACAAAATGACGGCTTATCATTCCGCCTGCTTCCCCGTGTGTCGCATTAAGCCTGTTGGGGTCTGTAGTGCCGAATGCACTGAGTCTCAAAGATCAAAAAACTGTCAAAGCAGCAAAGGCTTGAGGTAAAAGGGGCACAGCGTTACTGCGCATGTCAAGTGCGTGTGTTTGCTGCTCTGAGCAACTTCTGCTGTTTGTTGTTCCACTTTCTCGGGTTTTCAGCCACGATGTGTCGACCCTCTCAAAATCACACCAGACAAGAACTAATATCTCAAGCGGCAAACAATCATAGTAGGTGGTCAAGTTTTCTTTTTCCTTCCAAAATGAAAGGACAGAGTGAAAGCTCTGACCTTATACGCGGTCGTCGGCGGAACAGAGCTCATGAGATTGTTTTCGGCTTCAGGCGCTTTACTTTGTCTCCGTGTATTTTTCAGCTTTTCTTTCACTTTATGTGCCCCTCTTTTGATCTCTCCACATCTACCTCTCGCCATCTACACAGGACGCCACCGCTCCGCCCAGCCAAGGCCCGTGGCTTGATCCAGTTCTGGATTACATTTAGGTTCTTAGGGCTCGTTTCACTCATGTAATCTTTATACCTTCTATTCTCATTTAGTCTACATCTTGAGGATGAAGAATGTTTTCTTTCTGCAGAGGTGTTCTTGGTAAAGATGCTTCACTTTCACAGTAACACAGCTCACTCTATTTCTCAGTACATCATAGACTATATTTTGCATTCCATTATTGGATGTCTTTGCAAGCTCGAGGCACCGGTGTGCTGTGTATGAGGAAATACCTGAGCAATGTTCACAAGTTTGGGGGTGCAAGCTAATTATAATATCAAGAGCAGAGTCTCCTTGAAACAAAGTCTGCAGTTGAAGTGAAGGAAAGATGTGTTCCTGCTCCTCCTGTGCATGACATGTGAATGACGGATAACAATAATAATAATGTCTGCCTCAGAAGAATGTCATGCTGCTGACAGAGTTCAAATTCCCGACAGGTTTCCTCTGTAACAGGAGGTGTTTTCGTGTCGCTACTATGCCGTGCATAGTTTTTGCGTTTGCATGTATGTTTTGTGATACAAGTGTTGACGAGGAGCCGTGTAGCTTTGACCTGAGCCTCCTTTTCTTCCACTCTCTGAGCCTGAGATGACAGCAGGCCTTTTGCGTGTCAGTAAATCTAAATGAGCATATTGTTTGATTACCACACGATAGGAGTTAAAGAGCAGGAATCTGTGCATTCCAAAAACTGAGATTTGTCATCTATTTCAGGGGCCAGAATCCGTGGTTTGATGTCACCGTACACTCCCCCAATCAGGACTAAACTGCAGAGCACAGACCATCCAACATAATTTCTGTAACTCTGACTTTATGGTCAATTGATTTCTTGATGTTTCAAAGACAGGTTGGGTATCAAGGAGAAATTTAGTTTATAGATACAGTAAAGATAAAAAACCTTAATCAGCTAATGGTTGCCTAAACGTTTACTACCATTTTTTTTTCATAAGCTGAAGTGGGCCAGTCCAACTTTGGCCATTTCATAAAAATCCATTTATACATTTTTAGAAATTCTGCTAATAAAACAGAAAACAGCTGGTTACCACTTTTGACATCCTTCTGAAGGAAGCGTTAAGTTTGTTTTCCACATTACTGTCCATGTTGCTGCTAACTCCCTCTCTTGGTCAGTGGCAGGTTTCACATCAATGCCTGTCTTCTGATGCACACTGAGTGGCAGCCAGCTCTTTCTTTACTCCGTCAGAGAGGATCATGCACGTGTGTCCTCCGTTTAACAAACAGCAGTCTCTGGCATATGGACATGATCCCCTGCCGGGTTCCCCATCATGCAAACACTACCAGCTTCCTGACGGAGCACAGACGAAGCTTCCTGAAGAACACTGCGTATGGTTAGTGCCATGTCAATTTTCAAATCTAAATATGCAGAGAATTTTACATTACCCACAATGCAACTTGTCCAGCCACAGCTGGTCGGGGGTTCGGGAGTGTTAATATAATGAGGAGTCGGCTACAGAGCCAACCAACGTTGTCAATTATCAGATTTCCTTGCAGCTCCCTCGAGAGCCACAAAAGGCTTTTTACAACAAGGCTCATACAACGACCTGTAAAGACCTGTAAACACACTTCAGCTCATGTAGATATTAGATAGTACAGGATCCCATTGCAGTCTAGATGCTGGTGGTGGTGGTGGAGTAAAGCCTGCAGGAAGTGGTGGTGATGGGGGATGGTGGGCTGCACAACAGCAGGTCTGAAAGATGGAATGACAGGATAACAATCGTATTAAAAGAGCATCTTCAAGGACCGACTGACTTGAGGAACGAGGGCTGAAAGATCATTCATCAGATATGGTGATGTCGGAATTTGTGAACGAAAAAGACTTTGGCAGTGTGGCTGAGTGGAGGTGACGGAGAAGGTTACGGTGTAAAGACATGACAGAGATACTCCGATAGCTCATCAGCTTCTCATCTACAGCACAGTAAGCAGCATGTAAACATACCTGCACATGTGATGTGGTTCTTACTCTTCAGTAGCACCAACAACATGACATGTAAGCTGCAGCACAGCAGCATTTCTGATATTTCACCAAAGATCTCTTAACGTGTCATTTTCTCTAATAAAAAAAACATTATTTTTGACTACAGGAAAGGTTAAATGTGATTTCAGTCGTAGTTTAAAGGGAAACTCCTGTATTTTTACTCCTGTATTCTCTCCAACTTCGCCGTCGTCTTCCTGCAGCAACTCGGCTTCTCGCGAGATTTCAGAGCAAGACGTTTCCCTTAGCGAGACTTCTGTTTCTGGTTAAGCAAAGAGGATCTTACTCTTTAAAAAAACAGTCTGTCTCCGTAGGGATCCTTTCCATAATGTTATCAGACACTTGGAATAACAGTCTGAGCTGCTCAGTGGCAAAAACAAACACAGGCTTTTCACGGGCGCGATTGGCCCAAAGGATCACGTTGCAGCCCGTTCACGGATGCCTGTGGATGCGATCTACTGGATCAGTTCCAAAACTAATGGTAACTTTTAGTCATTGTGACCCCAACATTTGTAAAAAAATAGGGCCCAGGTTTAAAAATACCAGTTTCCCTTTAAGGAAGTTCTGATTCTGAGGTTTTACTATTTATTTTTTGACTATTTTTTTTTGAAAGCTAAGCCAGAGGGTCTGCTTTCAAAATACCTGCCATTTAATGACATTTGGAGACGTCTACTGAGGTAACAAACCATAATTTCACCATCTGTCTCCAAATCCATATTGGATCTACCTTTGCTTTCTCATTTTATTACATTATTTTCAAACCAGAGGTTGCTTGGATAAAGAGTGGAGGATGGTGCAGCACGTGGCTGCCATGGCAACACACTGCCACTGGCCATTCGGTCTCCAGATGTCTTTGAAATGGTCCGTGTGCATCTGCTTCAAACAGCACATCACACAGTGAGCCCTCTGAAGTACCCCTGGCCTTACCTCATCCTTTCATCTCTGGCTAAATAAGTCTTTCCTTTTGCCCAACTGGAGGAGGAGAAGAGCAGGAAAATAATAATAATCAGGTGCTGGACATTCATTGGGGTTCTGTTGAAAGTAAATATAATGATCCTTTTCTCTGATTGCCTCATGAATTCCCCTTTGACAGTCTGAGGCATTGCTCAAGGCTGACGAAGTCCATGTCCAAATAAATCAGGTGTTTTAATGGGTAAATACTGAGGAGTGGTATCCTTAAGTAGGATATTCTGCACTCACAGAGGCCTATGGGACTGAGACGGCAGAGGACAACCCAGTCAGAATGAGAATATAAATTGCAAAGCACTTTAGAACCAGTCCGCCTCATTTGACTTTCAGCTTTGTCCATGGCTCACAGGTTATGGTAATGGTAATGGACGCCTGGGCTCGTGGGCATTTACAGCTTTGCATTCATATTGGCAGCCAGATACAGTCAGTATCCAGCTCGTCATTTCCCCGTCCTGTTAACGCTGCAGGCGTGTTGCTTCACAGGCGCAGCGTCAACGCGGCTGCTTGTCGGCCGAACGTCGCTCGTCGTTATTTTTGGGCCTTCGCAGAAGCTCTTAGGCTTCTTCCCCACCTGTGCCCGATGCAAAGGCTGTTCGGATGCCTTATTACCAGGCGCCAGCTGGCTCCATGGAGTGCCCACTTCACCTCGTAACACAGGCATCATTCAGGTACAAATGTCCTGTAATGTCGCCCCGCCCCACCCCACCCCCCTCCGCACACACACACACACACACACATACTTCCAAACCATCTGCTCTCAATTATGCTGATTTGTATCTTTGTAACAAGAAAGCTTAACTGGTAGTTTGACTCGCATGCATGGCTAACAAGAGCCGAGGAAATGAGGTGTGTGCAAAACAAGGGAAGACAGAAGGAAGTGTTTCCAAAGGAAGTCAGTCAATTGCAAACTTTTGGAGAAATGCAACTTAGATAGAGATGCGTCTGTAATGCATGTTGTTGTAAGGTCAACATGGAAGTCAGGAAAGTAGAGACAGGACTCGTTATGGTAGGAGCTGACTCAGTTTCTTTATATAAATCAGTGCGCAGATGGCCTGTGTTGTGAAACGTTCCTCTGGTGTTGTGAAGCTTCCTCTTACACTGCATTTACTGCATTTACTGGGTAAAAAGTCAAATTCATATCATCATTGTAAAACTTTAACAAAATATGACTTCTTAAACTTGGAAGACATGATGAAATATGAAGATATTTTACTCCCCCCCCCCCCAACAAAAACATTTCTGAACTCTTTCTCCAACCAATCAGTCACTTTATTTGTACAGTACAGCACCTTTCATACAGGTTAGTGCAGGTCAACGTGCTTCACAGATGATAAGTGTAGACCAGAAATGCGACAACAACGAAAAAATACACTTTAGGAATTTGAGAATTTGAAAAACAATAACAAGTTAAGTTAAATAAAAATCTTCCAAATTGATGAAACAGTGGCTACTGAACATGCCGTCATAACCTGGAGCAGCGGTTATGTCAGTGCCTGCCCTCGTGAGTCATGATCCTGAGTGTTCTCCAGGACCTGATTCCCTCCTTAGTCCCTTGTCAATATACACCGCTTCCTTTCCTTTGTGGATTCTTTTTGTAAGCGACTCTGTTTGGTCTACTCCGGCCCTGGTCTTACCTGCTTTACCTGCTCATCTTTTAAACCACCGAACTGCATCAGGTCTGCCAGTTTGTCCGCACGTGGGTCCGTTCTCTGCTGCCTACACCCTCCACTGTGAGAGAATGAAAAGTCTGCTGTCTTCTGTATATCCTAACTGTCCGTGTGCTCTGTCTGCACAGGGACAGTTGGCCGTGTGGTCGACAACCCTGAAGGCACCATGACCGTTTATTGAGACAACATTCCTACATTACTTTCTTTAGAAAGCACATTGCAACTACTTACTACTTTTAGCTTTAGTTTAATTTGTGTAATGTCTATATATCCAGGCCATTAAAATTAATGCTGCAGTAGAGAGAAATAGGCTACAAGCTCTGAAACCGCTGAGTTTACTTGCCCTGCTAATGAATTTTGATATAGGCTATTACAGTATGGGACTCTTACAGCACATGCATTAGGAAGGTGTTGGGGTTTGGATATCAGATCTGGAGCCGTCTATGAAAGCCATTATTATAATCACATACAATCATAATTGACTGTGTAGATCACGGGAAATGAACAATGTGCGGTGATGAGGCTTTAAATTTACAATGCGTTTTTGTGCTTTATCACAATAACTCTCACTCTCTACACGACTCCCATCTTGATTGAGCTGTTGACCTTGAGGTGTCGACATCCATAAAGCATCCAGACGTGCTGGAAACGCAGATGATGCAATCACAGGAAATCTACAATTTAAAAACAACAATACTAAACAACACTGTATTTGAAATTCCTGTTGAATGTTTGCCAGTGTTTTCTGGCGTTGCACCTTTCTTTCATATGTTTCAGAAGCTGCTACAGAAAATTACAGATAAGTTCCGCAGGGGTGTCACAGACCCCAGCAGTAAAACATTGTTAAATGCAATGGAACAATCATGCTGTATATCTGTGATTACTTTTGAATGTACGTGGCTGCTACTAGTAGTGAAAGCAGCTATGATAGATATTTTTATAACAATGAATGAGATTTAAGGTGGAGTTTCAACCTCATTGTTCAGCTGTCCAGCTCGCAACTCGACTGTCTTCAGTGCTAAAACTCTAAAAAGCCAGTGTGCACTACCTGCTCAGCACCAAACAGCAGTCGGTCACAGTTAGCTACTAGTTTGAGCTCAGCTAAAGAGCCAGATGTTGTCCTCAGGAGTCAGAGACCCAAAACGAAGCTGAGAGTGAATATTGAACTTACATTCATCACGTGGACACCAACATGACTTAAATGAATGCTAATGTTGCTCCGTAACTGCTGGGTGTGTGAATAAGCAACTATTTGCTAACAAGTTGTTCATATTCACTTAAAAAGTGATGATATATGTTAATGATGTGTCCACAACTTGTTTCTGCTGCCCCCAAGTGGCCCAAATAAATCAGCTAGTGCAGGTTTAAGCTTTTCTTATATACACCCCTCACACTCACATGTGGAAGCTCAGATTGTGGCAAGAAGTGTTATGACTCCAGAACTTCTATTTATATTCTTAGAAGTTACAGTCATAAGACAGTACTTTAAGGCAAAAAAAGATTAATTTGCAATTATTTACATGATTTGTGCACGTCCAGCTTTGGAATCTGTAGGACCCGAAACAATGAGGTAGTAAAGGCAATGCCAACAAAACATGAGGGGTAGTTGTACTGTAGATTCACAGTGCGTGAAGTAGAGCAGGGATTTGTCAGTGGAAACATACTAAAGCGGCTGTCCGCTTAACTTCACAAAATGCAAAGTTAACTCAGACTGCTGAACCCTTTTACTATGTGACTCAGCTTTAGATTGCACTGTGACCGCTGTCCCTTTCAGTGGTGTTGCACTAAGAAAGGCTCACAGCCAGTATGTACTAACACTGTCAACGCTACATTTGGCCGAAAGAGCAAGTCCAGTTCTTTAAAGCTTAATCCAACCTTTCCTGACAGAATTCCAGTTACAAGACCTCATCACAGGACACAGTCTCACCTTTGTGACCTTTTGACAGATGCTCTCCACCCGGCTCCTGCAGACAGCGTGTCACTAACTTCATTTCTCACCCTGAAATAAGATGATGCGAGCGTAACAGGAATGCTGAAACGTCAGGTCTTTCAACAAGTAAATCTAATCCTCAGGAGGCCGAAAAATTAATTATGATGCTCTTGTATTCGGTTAGGTACAACCCAGTGAGCCCCATCTTCTCCTTGTTTCTGGACAAATCTTGGGTAATTCTGCCAGGTATTGATGTTTTTAATCTCTCTGCATCTGCAGCTTCTTCTGCCGTTGCTTCTCTGATGTGGCAAAATCTAAATTATGTGAGTGGAGTGGTTTAGTGGTGAGTTGTAGGCTAGCAAAGACATATTTTTGTTCAAGTCGGTGCTTGAACAGAGGAGAAAAATTAAAAGGGAGCTCAAACTCAAAACAATGTGACAGGTTTGTGTTTTTCCCCGAAACTGTTTGTTGTGCAGAATGATTAAACCAGCAGCTGTTTGTCTCCACAAACCAAATCTTAATATACGTAGTAAAATGGTTTATAACGGTGGTGGATTGTAAATGTGCATTCATTTGCATTTACTTTTTCCATTTGGATGGAAACCGAGCTCGTGTTAGTGATTCCAAGTGCACCTGCTGTTTTTGCTCATCTAAGGTCAACGACACACCAACTTGTCGTGTCACCGCCACAAAAACACAGCACTTAAACCTTTTTTAAGTGATGGTACAGTATAGGGTTTGAGACAAGTGCCAGCACTGACAAAGCCAGAGTACACAGAGCATGATTGGCTTCTGCTTTCTGTGAAGTGTGTGTGCACGATTCACATCACATTGGAACAAAACGTTGTATTGTCAGAAGCGTTTTTAGTGATTAAAAGTCACCACCTCTTCTGCAGAGTGGACTGGGTGATACAATAGCAACGCCGACAGATACCGGATTGATCGCTATGGAGTCGCAGGCTCAATCATGACACGTACTGCAGAGCTAATGTCATTTGCAGTGGATGCTGGCCTTGAGACATTTCTCTGCTCATTATAGCTTATCAACTGAAGGTAATTCGGTGCTCAAAGGCTGACTGATTTGGACATTTGTCCCTTGCAGTCCAGTTTTTTTTTATGTTTTATTGAATTTTCTGTTATAGCTCTTCTGTATTTGCACCTTCGACTCTCTTTACGGATGATAGCCTGCTGGGACTCTGCTCCCCCTCTCCCCCCCACAAACGTGCCCGCCAATCAATTATAATTTGGTTATGTACCCAGCCCCCTCCCTTTCCTTCCTTTAGCGAGGATTGTTATCCATCATTCTACCATCCGTCTATCTAATTGTGCTCGAGTGTTTCTGGGAAAGCCGTCACAATCTCGGTCTCTGTGGGAGGCCATTTGTGCATCGAAAACACACACGTCAACGGCACCGTTGATGTGCATTCAGTCTTAAAGTAGGCAGACAAGAGTCGGACTGGTTGATTCTTTAGGGACAACTAAATCAGTATTTCTTTAAAGATTCCACCAGCGTGCTGCGTCGCACGGACAATGCTGGAATCACAAAATCACAGAGGAAATGGGCTACTTGCAATGGGTGTCTATGCGGTAATTTTCTTGGAATGATGAAATTAAAAAAGCATGCATGGAAACATGGTCAACTTGTTATGTGTGGTGCATTCCTCGGATATGCATAGTTTAAGTGATGAAACGCCACATGGGATTGATTAAGCGTGATAAAGACATGCAGTAACACGTGTAGAAAGTTCCCAGCTTCGTCCTGTTAAATGCACCTGTTTCTCAAGGTCGCTCAAAGTCCCCATTTAAACATTATATTTTCTTCCCAATGTACATTAATACAATGCCAAACATGTATTCTTCATCTTCTCAATCCAATGACTCTTGAAAGCAATTCATGCTAACAATACTGTATATTAGATATTCAAACATAACATTTCTTGTTTTAAGTATTTTTTACACCAACTTGTAGTGTGAATGATGACTTGCAGGACGTGTCTTTTCAGTGACCGGCCCATGGATGATTAAAACCACTCTGAGGCTTCATTCTAATGCTGGCTGCCACCGAGGACACCTTCACCTCCTGTGATCAGAGGCCTCATTAATCTGAGGCTGGAACATGCTTCTCAGTCTGCACATAAGCAAACCAGGTGGATACTAAATATGAAGCTACAGCCCGGCGACAGTTAGCTTACCTTAGTATAAAGCCTGGAAGGAAGAGGAAACAGCAATATAATCCACCAACCAGCACCTCTTATGCTGCATGTTGAGTTGTTTACAATGAATGCAATAAAATGTATTAAATAAAATTATTATTATTATATTCTAGTAATGCATGTAGCTGTAAAAGCTTCCTATTTTATAATATTCCCCAAAAATGTAAATGACCTCCAAAGCGTAAGGTCATTCATTCCTTTCCTTAGTGAAGGAGAACTTGTTTATTTTTGTCTGAGAAAGAGACGTTTTTAGCGTCTTCGTGTCCGCATCATCCTTGTTTCCTCCTCGTGTGAAAGAGCTACGTAACGTTACAGTTTGGAAATTCCATTTGCGGAGGACGCCAAAAAGTTTAAATATTTTAACTTTGGACGGTCATTACGAGCGCCGGTATCCTCTGCAGCCTCACCTAATTTTACCCTCCTGCTCTCGTGCACTAAAATGATATCCGCTTTGCCGTCTTCCGTCTGCCTGATCCCATGTGAATGCAGCATAAAACACACTAATTGTTATTAATACGTACGCAAGTTGAACCACACATTTTTGTGATTTTTGCCAAGTCAATCTTGAATTTAAATGAATGGTCTGAACACTGCTCAGCTACTCAGTATGCTGTTATATTAGTGACGTTTCTGTGGACCAGGTGCAATTTAGAAGTTAAATTGTCACAAGAATTTTGGCACCCACACCACACTGTGTCTTGGTTAGTAATGACAATGATCACCTAGAAATATATTTTATTGTTACACTCAACAGAAGCTAAACACTTACAAAGGTGAAGGTGAAATATTACCGTTCTGGTGAATACACACACACAAACATTTGCACATATAGATATATACCAAGACCAAGTGTTACTGTAATGTCTGAATTGCTTTTCAGAAATTGGGAAAGATAAGATTGCCTTTTTGGCAACCTACTGAGCTCTGAAGTGATACTGCAGACAGAAGCTGTGCAGAAAGAGCGGGGGAGGGAAAAAAAACAACAAAAAAGAACCAACTTCCACAACCTAAACATCTCTGCAGCCTCACTTTCACCATCACTCCGCCTCCATTCCAACAGAAAAGAAGAAACAGAACAAAGAAGCAATTTCAAATGTAATTCTGCAACAACACCAATAAACTTCAACTTGATTCCCCAGAGACGAAGCTGTGTGCATCCTGCAGGCAGAGGAGGACTGTGTGGTTGTATTACTTGAAAATCCCAAATGTTGTGTTGACTTTGCATTGCACGATATGAACCTTTTTCTTTCATATGCCCGTGATATGCTGCTGCTTTTCGTGACTTTTAGCAGATGCTTTTTTTAGCTCTGACCTTTTTATTTTTCCAGGCAAATACAGTATAGTATGCAGCACTGTGTCATTCACAGAAGCTACTGTGTGTCTGTAACAGATTTGGGAAAAATAATCTAATCCTTGAAACTAAGTAATGACTCATCGTTAATTAGAAGTCAGCTCACCCAAAATAATAGTTGCACTCATTGACACATACCACCCAGTACTTTAGTGTGTTTTATTCAACTGTGGGCCTCGACCCAGAAATAGATCAGTGGTCCGTTTCTGTATTTTTGTGTATTTTGCAGCTAATTTTGTTATGGTTCTTTTTGCATAGATAATATGGAGTTACTAGCAAACTGTCTATCTAGTGTTAAGTTTTGTCCACCCCTTGTGTCCGTTTCATTGGTCTGGCCAGCAAGTAGACGTGTTCCATCTGTTAGTCATTTATTGTGTTTTCTTGAGGTCAGTTTGAAGTCACTCAGTTATGTTGCAGTTCAGTATCCTGAGATCAGGTTGACCTCCATTAGGGCCCAATTCAGTTATTAATCTCTTTGCTTTGTTCTCTCATTTGTCTGGGAAATTAAACCCCCCCACCATTTTTTAAAGGCCGAAAACCCTGTGTCCCATGTGTAATTTGTGTTTTGATGACTCATCTTGAACTCATTCATTACATACATTTATGCAATTACATGTGATTTGGGGTGACTAGCTAACCCCACCCATCATATGAAACTGCACTTGATTGTTAGCTCGTGGGATGCTAGCAGAGCAGAATCATGTCAGGAACGGCGGGGTGCAGAGGAGGGAACGAGGGACCCAGACGCGTACTGCAGGAACGAGCAGGCTTTAATGCAGATCACAACAGAAAGGCACTTACAAAAGGTACGGCGACCGGGGAGCTGGCATAGCGACCGCAACAATACAGAGACCATCCACACATACGACAGCATAGACATTGACGCCACGAGGAACCCTGAACAGAACAGACCTAAATCCACAGGACTCTAACGAGGGGATGGACCACAGGTGAACACAGGGGGACAGGTGAAAACACTCCAACAGTCAGGGCAACACGAGGAGAGACAGGACACAGGCTCAAACACAGGAGAACTAAAGCAGAAAACCACACAACCGAGGATGCACAAGACAAGCAACAGAAAGCACGAAACACAACCATTCGCACCGACCCGGGGAGTGTTTAGGTCTTGGCCGGAATCCTTTATCCTCCACCCTTCCAACCTCTGTTCCACAGTAATCAAAGTTAAAGAAAGATCTTTAGGTTTTTTGCTACGAGTTTAACACACTCAGCTCAGTTTCTGACCTCCATCAAGGCTGTGTGGGTGTAGTTTGACCACATTTGATTGACAGCGATCAAACAGCTTGCCAACCATCATGTTCTGATTCAAATGTTGCTCAATCCTGATTGGTGCACGGAAGTGTCCGACGACAACTTTTAACTGAGCCGCTTCAAACCGGTGAGAGACGCACGGGCCAGGGCTTTTAAGGGAATTGCTGAAGCACATCGCGAGCAAGTCGCCAATACTTAAAATAATAATAACAGAAAAGAAAAGCCAGCCGGAAAAAAGAAATTTGAAATCCTTCCCAAGTGTTGTGCCCGGACAGAGACTTTAGAGTTTGGCATTGAAAATAAAATCTGTCATTGAAAACAAAACCTGGACTGAAAACAGAAACTTTGGCATTGGAAGACCTGTACTGGACAAAGTTTTACTGGTACTTTTCAATGACACTCCAGTTTGTCTTCATCATGTTAGTCTTTTCAGAGACCGTTTTTTTTTTAGCTGGTTTCAGTGACAGTGGTTGCGTGGATGGAAGGGGTTTGATACCAGTGTTTAACACAAAAATCTGATTTTCAATGACACGTGTTTCATTGTCCTAGCTCCAAATCTCAAAAGCGGCACGTGTAAATAGACCGGTTTTTATTTGTAGATTTCTATGCAAACATGCTGCTCTCAGCTTCCCTGAAATCTCAATGAACGAGCAGCTCAGAGGTGCTTAAACACAACCTAACTCTCTGTGTGCACAGCAGCAGAGAGGTTCCGTGTAAAGACCGAGACTGGCTGTATTCAGTTTAAAGGTCTGTTTCTTTCCTCTGCCACTTTCTTTGTGTCCTCTCTGTCTGTCTTTGACAGTGGTGTCATTGTTTGAATCCCCTGACAATGATGGATATCGGAGGAGGTGCAAATGTTAAACAGATGTACCTCTTGACCTTCTCTTTGTCATTGGTGTGCGAAGTACTGGAGGCAGGGAAAGGAGAGCAGACAGCGCAGGCAGCCAGGAGCACGTCAACGATTTATTAAATGAGCTTACATGAGGTTAATGCAGGAAGACGGGCAACAGGTAAGGACAAATCCAGAAACAAAAGCACGAGGACCATCCACAGTGGCCAAACAGGGCACCCAATAGTACAAACAGGGATGTTAACAGGATGAATGGACAAAGGAAAGGAACCAGTACACATAGAAAAGAGCCGAAGGAGGAATCAGGGGCAGGTGAACACTAGAACACAGGAGAATCCAATCAAATCAGACAGGAAAAGAACAACGGTAGGAAGTCAAATTAGAACATACGCACAAGAGATCAGACTACCAAAGTAAAACAAGAAATGAACCATAGAATGGGACGTTACAGTCTTGTCTGGTACAAGTGGCGCGTATTTGTTTTTGTACCGATGTATTGATAGTTTGAGGATGTTAAAAATTCATTGATGGCTTCTATTAAAATACAGAAATGTGGCAGTTTACGGGGCAGACACACGAAAATAAGCCATTTAGTTGTAGAGTCGTAAATAGAGAATATTTATGACGCCTTTTCTTGTGCATGTCAGGGATAAAGTTGCTGCTCTGCTGACCGACAGATTAAATTATTAAATGCATCCTGAGCTCAGGAGGCCTTTGGCTGAACAGCGAAACATTCATCACAGTAATCGCTGGACTCTTATCATTTACACTAAAATAAATTGGTCCTTCACTCTTTTGGCAAGCCCCAGTTTAGCTTTGGTTTAGTGGTTATGAAACCTAAATCGTTCATGACAGAAGTGTCACCATTGGCATCTTTCTCTGGAGGAGGAGCCGACGCGGAGGCATCGCTTTGTGTGCGCATGCGTGTGCTCACATGCGTGCGTATGCATGAGTCGGCATGTCTGTGTGTCTATTATAAGTCAGTTTTCTGTTAAGATGCTGTAAGTCATTGTGGTGTTGAGAAGCAGCAGCTTTTCTTCTCTTCTTCTTCTTCTTCTTCTCTTTTATCGGTCGTGGGCCCACCGGTACCAGATCTGAAGCCCCTCCGCCATCCTGCCTCCCTGCCCATCTGAACAGTCTGCTGTGAGACCAGTGTGGCTCTCTGGGAGATGAATATGAACTTTCTGAACCCAGCCTGACATCTCAGCTATCTTTGTGCTCCCTGCCTTTCACAGACACGTTTCTAAAGCCCCTGAAAACCTGATTTCATTGTACTACGTCAGCTTAAAGAAAAGGTTAAAAGTCGATGCAGCAGAATCCGAGACATCGTCTCTTCTTATTCTTCTTCCTTGCCTGGGACCTACATCACCTACAATGCAACTAGACGACATTCAGGTGTGTTGTGCTAGTAGCGGCTAATGTAGCCCAGCAGATAATGGGGGCTATAGAGGTTAGCTCACGTCTTTCGAACTCCACACCTGAGGTTTATATCATTTTTAAACTTGTAGTCTTCAGACCCAACCAATGCTGACTCAAGTGACATCACCGGAGTCAATTTATCACATTTCATGTTCTTCTTCATCTAGTTGTTTGGCGGCTGGCATCCAGCTTATTGGTGCATTAGCGCCATCTTCTGCTCCGGAGTATGGAACAGACAACAGACTTATCTACATCCCTTCAACCGAAGCTCTCTTGATTTCATGTTAGATTTCCTCTGGAACAATAAAAGGTTTTAAAGTTTAACTTTTTTTCACATACAGCAGTAATCTCGAAGACCTGTGGATGGGTAAAATCGGTGGATATCTCTCTATAACACAAAATACAATATAAATGTAATAAACAACTAAATAGGTAGCAATCAAAATTAATGCTACAAATATGCATTTTTACAGAGTTTAACATTCCAAACATTGAATCTGTGTGGACTGTGTGGGTGTGGAAAGATAAGATTTGATTGATCGTGACTTAAGTATTCAACCCTATTTCACCATGTTTTAATTGAAATGTTACTAAATCCTGATTGGTTCATGGACTATGCCACATCAACTGAGCCCCGCCCACTTTAAACAAATAACAAAACACAGTCCAATGTGTCCAACCTTTGGTGAGCACTCATAGTGAAGCCCAGAATTCATGGTACATGAGGTTTTGCCGTATCACTAGGCCCTGCAGTAGGTATCCTCCAGTCATAAATCTACCGAGCCCTCTGACAGGCAACAGCATTCTCTGGGCCTGACCTATCATACCTTTAAGCTGCCTTTGAATCCTACTCTCACTCAAGCAGATAGCAGAGACTCGGAAGCTTGACCCGGCCTTATATCTTTATTAAATCTGCCTGCGCTAACCTACATGGTCTGTCCCCACTGGCATGATCGACCGTTTCATCTGAATGCCACGGCCTGCTCAGTGGCAAAAACCACTTTGCTGTTATTTGTCCTTTGACAGACGCAGCAGGCAGGTGTTCGTGTCCATTTACGGCTAGCTGTGGGCGTGCCAATCAGGCTTCTCTTTGTGTTGTGCAGAACTATGTGTGCATTCAGATTGATATACTTGATAATGATACAGAAAGATGCGTGTGCAGATTTTTGTCTTGTTTGTGCATGTGGTCCCAGGACTCGCTGAAAACCAGAAAATGTACCTGGAAGAAAGAATAAAAGAATGAATAAATTACAGGCCCACACTAACCGCAGTGAGCATGCGCGTCACGTACTTTTGAAAATACAAAAGTAGTCTTACTGAGTGGTCTCCTGACAGAGAAAATACAGACGACGAGACAACAATGGAGAGATAGAAAAGAGAGAGACACACGGTAAGAACAAGATACTACTGCATGTTTGCATTAGTTCTCCCCCGGAAACATGGTGTTTCCTCTAAGAAAACAATAAAGGGATTATTCCTTTATTCCTTCCTTATTATTATTATTATGAATAGCACAGACGGTCACACTTTTTACATGTACTTTATTTGGTTTTCTGCTCTGCTTCTGCCTTTTTATTACAACATTTTGCATGGTAACTTAAGAATAATTTTCTTTTGTAAAGTACTTTACTTACTTTACCTGCTCTCGATTAACCAGTTTAAGCAGCTATAATCCACATTTTTATAATAACAGTGTATCAAATGACAATGTGGAAGGGGTCGCCCGTGATGAACATTGTCAGCTGAATCTGCAGCTCCACGCAGCTTTTCCCAGAGCTGTATATATATAGTATATTTGGATTTGGCATTAAAAGGCTCGCTACTACCTGCAGTGCGCGACTAATCCACTAGAGGGCAGAAGACATACAACAGGTTAAACAGGGAAGTATTGATCATGTTGATGACATGGAGGTCTCAGAAACTCATGTCGCTAATATGATACAGTTGGCGTTATAGTTTACAACGTTTCAGCGTTCACCCCCCTCACATTTCCAAGTGGTATTATTGTTGCCCGCGCTGTCGCAAAGTCAAGCAGATCACTTTCACTTTCCCACAGAGCCTAGCTACTACCAACAACACAGGACACACTGCATTTGTTTCCAATTTTTCGCAAAAAACACAATCAACACTGCTTTGGAAATAAAAGAGCAGGAAGAAGCATGCGCACAGAAGAGGTACAGGGAAAATGTCATAATTTTATATTGAGTAACAACATAGTTGAGTGTTGCTTCGTACAAACAAGTACGTGGCTGCAAAGGGGTTGGAGGGGAGAGTAGTAGAAAACACTGTCGCCTTCTGCTTCCTCATGGTGGAAATTGTTGTGTCTCTGTAAATAATAATATAAACACTAAAATGACAGTCTAGATCTGCTCGTAGTACACTGCGATGACTTCTGTTATGATTTGTATTATATTTTGACTGTATAAATAAAACTGAACTGGTTTATTTTCTGGCTGCTGGCCGTAGCGTTTTGAACAGTAACCTGGCTCGTCCAAAACAAGAAATAACCATAAGAATGCCAGTTTGAACTGAAACACTGATCTCAGTGCTGTTATAGAGGCAGAGCAAGACGCCTGGTAGTCCTGCAGCTCTGTCCATCGAGCGGATGCCAGTTCGAGGTTCACACTTGTTTTTCCTCGCTTTCTATCTTCACAGTTACTCCTATTTGTTCCACCGTCCGACATTTCCGCTAGCTGGAGATAGCTACCAGAAAATAAAAGATCTATGCCTCTTTTGGTAGTGTAATGCAATAGTTTACCTGCTTCCTTTGTGCTGTGACCCGAGCCTTCTTTTTCCTGACAGATCGTACAGATCATGACAGACAGAATTGCACAGTGAAAGTGAGGCTTATGAGAAACCAGTCTAAACGCCAATGGTGTCATTATTTTGTAACCATTACATTGTGCGATCAACATTTTCTTCATAATGATAAGTTACAGCAAAAACGTTGTCTGACACTTTAAGAACTGGGACCGATCGCCGTTATGAGGGACTTTTCTTTCACAAGAGGAACCTTGAGTGAGCAAGTTGAGGTGATTCGGGCATCTGACATCCAGGTACGTCCAAGGAGACCTCAGGACAGACCCAGAACACACTGGAGCAATTATGCTGGATATCCCATCCAACCCTGGAACACCTCAGAGGCTCCCTAGAGGAGTAGGAGGAAGTGGCTACGGAGAACTGCGTCTGGGCTACTTTGCTTAGCCTTGCTTCCACTGTGACGGATAAGGGTCAGAAAATGCGTGAACGGACTATTATTATTGAAATAAATAAATGGTCAAATCTTTCTTCTTCCTTGGATGATAAATCCGCCTTCCACTTGTTTTATTTACTTACACTTGACCTCCAAACGGCACACCCCGAGGTGTAAATAGAATACCGTGCCCTCCTACCCCGGCACAAAGGCTTTCAAAGCCTCTTACTTGATGGATTGGTGAGATTGAGGAAATTTTACGTGGCATGATACACACATACACACACACACACCTTGACTCTGAAATCGGGCCTGAGAATCTGAGCCGTCTGCGCGAGTGTTGCTCCCTGCCCTCAAGGTCACGGTGTGTTGTATCAGTGACAGAGTCAGGAATTCTTAGCCTTAACCCACTGACTCAGGCCTTGGGGACATTTCTTCCGCCTTCAGAGTCAACAGGGTCGTGTGCATGTGCGCCAACATACTGGAGTTTGTGTTGACATGTGCATGGACGCCCTCAAGCACATGCACTTTTGTGCAAATCCATATTGAGATCAGGCAACATTCATTTGCCCAAGGGGGAACTCTGTTCGAACCTGATGCACGTTTGCAGGCGAGGAACACACTCTCACGCGCAATCAGCAAGGCATAGACTATTCTCCTTGATACCACATTGCAGTTAATGCAACAGGACACCTTTGCAGCAGCACAGCCTCATTGTGAGTAGTAAGGTGAGGTGAGAATTTCTCTCCAAGCATGTTCTTTTCTTTTTTTTTACCCGTCAATTTCTCTCCCCCTTAGCTGCCTCTCTTTCTTTCTCCCTGTTTTTTGTCTTTGTCTCTGGTTCACTTCCCTGCCCTGGCTTTCTCGACCCCCCCCCCTCTCACATCTCCTCCAGCAGAATCAGCTTGGAATTATTTTGGCCAGGACGTCATCACTGACAAACACCCCTCTGTCCCACGGGGGGCCAAATCTACCCATCCCTCTTCCCGCAGAGGTGCCCTTCATCTAAGTGGGAGAATTTAGCATCTCCCCCTCTCTCTACAGACACACACACACACACTGGTGAAAAAATTCAACATTCAAACCGCAGTGACAGATTCACAGTAAGAGTTGAGTTATTACATGTTTCAGACCTTTGTCTCCTTGTCAGCTGGAATGATTCATGCCGTTGGGTCCTCTTGTTCGCTGGCTGGGCTTTTTATTTTTCCTTCCCTCACTTCTCACTGTTAAATGCATATTTATGAATGTACACACAGATATACACTCTGGACTGCCATATCTCCTGTAAATCACTGCCTTGAAAGTGAACCGAACGACTAGTGAATAGAAAGGCCAGAGTTTATTTGTCAGTTCAGCAGTTGTAATGCATTGAAAGCTTAGAGTTAAACACAAGACAAGAAGCCAAATCATACATTGCATTTTATTATTAGCTTCTTTGCCTACCATGTTCTATTGTTTTAAACAGGTACTGCACACTTAAAACTGTACTTTGAGTTGCAGACTAAGTAGTATGACCGTGCTGTGATGACGCACTTGATGGTGTTACCAAATGTATAAAAATCTGCATTTCATGGGTTGAAAATGTCCCAACACACCATCTACTGTTTTAAATGAGCCCTGAACCCTACGAGGCCGATGCTGATATAGAGTCGACCGGTTGGGACCCGTCTACATGTCGGCATTTATGTAAAAAATGAATGCTGACCTGTTTCCTGACCCACACACTATATAGCTTCTACAGTTGTTCCCTCACTTGTTGCATTTTTTTTAATTTGCAGAGAGGCTTCTAGCAGCATTTGAGGATGAAGTAAAAATAAAAGAAACGGTTGGCACCAAACACAAACTACAGAGGCTGGAATGGGATTAGTATTGCAGGCATTTGGTCATAAACCACATTATTGGACATAATGGGCCTCATACAATACAAACCTGCAGTAAATCGCTCGTTTCAGCCTGATGATTGCCACCTGTTCATGAGGAGGTGCGCTTGCGAGATTTAATTAACAGCATATAATCAACACCCCTAAAATGGCCATATAAGGCTACATGTTCTGCTCCATTTGTGGGTAAAGTTTCATTCAGGTAAATGTTACCAAATAGGAGTCCTTCTGAATTTTAGCAGTGTCAGTATAGAGGACATTGTCCTAACACCGTCTACAGCTATCTAGCCCCGGAGAGTTGGACGGCATGCCAAGCTGAAATCCTGGGGACATTTTAAACTATTTGTCATATGCGTGTTTAGGTGTTTTAACATTGTGTGGAGGTGAGTGTTGTGGGGGGGAAATTGTACCATTGACTCTCGTTGAACCATAGCTGTGTGCTGGCTGGGTGTGTAATACTTCACGGCTTAGCCTTCAGCCACCTCCCACTTTTATAAATTATGTCTACAATTTAATTAAGATCGTGAGACTGATTTTGTGTTAATTGCACACCATGTTTCTGTGAATATTCTTGCTTTATAGCTGCAAGGTGAAATCATAACGATAGTAAAATGTTGTAATTTACAACTTTGTGGACTGCTGTTAGCCCACTCGCCCTGCTCGCTCCTGCAAATTATGTTTACATAATCTTCCTGCTTTATTGCCTGGATCCACTTTTGCTTCATAAGGTTCAGCTTTTGGGTTTGGCAGCTTATAAACACTTAGTTTCTGTTGTTTGCTAGCAGACTGAAGTGACAAGGAGGCACAAATAAAGTCAATGGCGAGCGATTAATTGTTTTCCCCTCCGGCTTAAATGCGCTTTGTCTCTATAGCTCTTCTTAAACTTTGCTTTGTCTGGACCAGCAGCAGCAGCAGCAGCAGCAGAGACCTACTGAAAGTTATGTAAGCAAAGTTTGCATTCATTCATTTTCCATGAGATGCAAGGGAAAACATGTTTTTTGGAGGTAAAATATGACACACCAGTGGCATTGTGATCACATGTTTACTCTTCAGAAAAGCACCAATTTGAGCACATTTGCACCCTGGATTGACACAATTCGACTACTTTGCCTTGAGTGCCACTTGTGTATGTACAGTGCACCCGATGTCATTTAACCACAAAAAGCTATGTGATGTCAGTCTGTGGAGTTTCACTGCAGCTGGGAGTGCAGCAGACACCAGGAGAGAAGTGGTCCAGGAAGAAAAAAGTGTTAAGACAGAGGGACATGGCAAAGCACGTGATAAAATGCTCTTGGAATCTCAGTAGAGGTCAAAAGACAGAGAAAGTCATTCGGGCTGCAGCTATCTTGTTTTTTGTTGTTGTCCATTAATGTGTCGCTTACTTTCCAGGATGGCGGCGACTGTTTTGTGGCCTTTTTCATCTCACTTGTGTTAATACCATAATTTTACAATCCAATATTGTGAGTCTCAACAACAACCATGCAGAATAGGGATGGCGTAGTGATGACTTCATTTTAGTGACTTAGTTCTTCAGTTCCCGTTCAGGAAAATGAACTACTCTTTTTTTCTTTGAGTCATTTCTTAGTTTTTGTTGGGAATGAACGAAAGGCCCACAGTCTGGGTCCCATGAACGAACAAGTTGAATACCCAGACTCTGGGTCCTAGTGTCCAGTGGTGAACTGCTCAATTCTGACCAATTCTGAGCCTGTGTAACTGTCACGTGAGACAAACGAAACTGTTACAATGCACATGCGCGGCCAAATGAACGACTTACTCACTGAGAGGACCAGTTCCTACTAGTTCATATCAAAAGAAGTTCAATGAACGATTCGGTCGTGAACGACACATCACTAGTGCAGAACAATTCTTCATCCTGCTAAAACATGTTATCTATACCTTTTTTCCAGGTCAAAATAGGTAACATGTTTATACAGACTGAGATAATCAAGAACAAAAGGTTTGACTACACAACACAAGCAGTGTTTCTTTTTGTTCACTTATCTGCCTCAGTCTTGTGTCTTCCGATATATTGTGCGTCGTCCCACTGTCCTGTCAATCATAGCCCCGCTTCATCGCTTCACCGTAGTGCTTCAGCACGTCCCGCACATTTCCATATCTGATCGGCTCAGTATTTTCCCGTCCTTATCTCTGTCCATTCTGCTGCGTAGAGATGTGTCGGCGGTGTCAAACCTGTGTTAAATAAGCCCCTGGGCTCAGCGGGACGCGTCTCTGGCACCGGAAGAACAGATGTAATCCCTCTCTGTTTGAATATGGCTTACAACGTCAAAGCTTCCCCGCACACCTGCCTCACAGATAGCCACGTGCAAACAGCTCGAGCTGTGTTTGTTAAAAGAGCGGGCCGCGCTTATCTCCTCGCGCACAAAGTGGACGTGGGGCAATCGAACGCTGCAGCCCACAGGGAAGGCGTCAAGGTTGGTTGTAATTGTGAATCAAAAGACTACACAAAGGCGTGTGTGATTTGGATCCAATTACCATATTTTTGCTTTACAGTTCTTTTATGACTTCCCTTCCACACTTGTTTATTTATTACATACTGTATGTACGAGCATCACTGAGGAGCATAATTGTCTATTGTTGTCCTCCATTACTCCGGAGGGTTTCCGTCTGCTTCGCTGACACTAGATGGGTCTCACTTCAGGGGTTGCATCCTTCTAAGGATGCGGACTTAGAAGGGGGTGGGCTTCATAGACCGTGAAGGCCAAATTGAGCGTTGTTAAATGAGACGGTCTGGTCTATGGAGGATTTCCTATTTGCATCACCATCGTCATGTAGCGCCGCTCCTGTCGTCTAGCAACCTTTGCAGCTGCAGTTGAGGTTTGAGGTTTTTAAGGCCCCTTGATTTTTTAATATTTGTATCGTTAGCTATTCGAGTGAATTAAAACCCAATACTTACATGCATGGCTGCTGTTGGGGGGCAGGTTGGGACCTGCGTTTGCAAATGTTTTCTTCCGTTGCAAACTGGGACAAATGGGACACTTAAAGTTTTATGAATGTGACTTTGCACTTTCTATGCAAACGTTGGGCTATTGGCTGTGTTCACTGACCACTTGCAAACTTGGACATCCCATTTAAGAGGATGAAATAGACAAAACCAATAAAGGCAAACAACAAGAAGAAAAACTTCTGCTTGAGTGCTGATCTTTGACTCGCAACCGCCTTCCTCATCAAACGGGAGACGTCAGCTTTATTTCCTACTGTGCATCTCCCATGATGCTTTTGGAGGAGATGCTTTATAGCTTGGCCGAGTAGCGCCTCATAAAAAACGCCCAAAATGAAATTCTCATTTTCTCCAAGATATTTGCACTGACCTGGAGGTCTTTCGATTAGTGTGTGCATTTCTCTGAACCCTCCTCTCAAGCATATTTCCTATGTCCCGCTGCCCTTTCTTTTTATAATCCACATTTATTCTGCACTCACAGAAATATTAATATTTGATAGGGACCAGTTGGAGAAACGCAGGATGGACATGTGCAATAGTAGGAATGCTCTCCTCCTGACCACGCTCAAGAGTGAATTGGGCTTGGTGATGTTTGAAATGTGCTTTGAGTGCAGAGCCAGGGGCTTTTCACAAGGGGGACAGAGCTGCTTCACTGCCAGAGAATGTGTAGAATGCCATCTGGCTTTCAGAATGAAAAATGACACACAGAGACTTGAGCACAGGTGTTTTTCTTAAGCACTACTTATCCAGTCATTGATATGACCCCTGTCTTTTAGTAGCTCTGTTCAGTCTAAGCAGAGATTTAAATTATTAATACAAATATGCATGTAGATGGAGGCTGCAATCCGGTGATCAGGCATCGAGAAGGAACATGCAAAATGAGTTTAAGTTGTGCATCATGTGTCCAAATTTATTTCACATATCAGCATGGAGAGAGTCAAAGTGTTACACAAGATACAAAACATCTAATATTGATCTCAATGACCTACTAGACTATATTGGTTTAATTTCTGTGAATTGTGCTTATTTGCATCAGTCAAATGGAAAGGTATGTAATAACTATCTAACTTTGACATCAGTGTGACATGCTGGTGTGCACTCTGGAGTCTGAGTTTCTTTCAGAAATTAAGATTATCCATGATGATGACACATTAAGCCCATAATACCAATGATGAATTTAGCCTGTTGGCTGTGATCACTTAGCCACTGCTCAGGATCTGGCTGCATCGCTTTGCGGCTCCATTGTGGCTGCCGGAGACGATATGTTGCCATTCTGTATTGGCCCACATTGGCAACTGACTTGCAAGTAATTTCTAATGATGCATTCATTTCTTTCTGACTTTGTCTTCACACATACACAGTGAAACTATAAGTGCGTGTTTGTAGCTAACGAGAGAGGGAGGAAGGGACGGAGACAGTCTGTTAAACCTCCGTTCAGTCTCCTCCTGCTCTACTGTCATCACTCATACTGTGTTTAATTCTGCCAAATTTCACAGTATAGTTGTTCTCATTTACATATTCTCTAGTCTCTGTTATCACATAATGGAACAAGTGTGAAATCGGATGGCGCCTCATAAATACCACGTTGACCAGCAGTCATAACCAAGATGCTGAGCGGCAGATAAAAATCATTATAATCAACAGAGAAACAGGTCAGTGACAGCAGGCGTGCTGTGAGATTGGCTAGACTGACATTTTAAGTGAATGATGACAGAGAACGTCTGAAGTAATATTCAAGTACAGCCAAAAAGCATCTGTTACCATCTGAATGAGCCGCCGTATTCATGCTGTACTTATAACGCGCGAAAGAATGCTGGCAAAACAAATCCAAACTATATTTTAAATGTGTCTGCTGAAGAGCAGTGGGCAGCCTGAGCTCCACGTGGATGTGGAGAGAAAACTCATGCGGCTGCATATTTAACGTACACTCTGCTTGCTGTGACCACACCATTCTCATTAGGAGGAACGTCAGTGCTGTAAAATAGTTGGTACTAATAAGTGCAAAGGACGACAAGATAACACTAATTGGATGTGGATTTGCTAGTTAACCGCTGGTGCTAGTCTCTAATAGTGATGCTAATGTCAGGTTAACTACAGGAGACATTATTTCTGTAAAAGTAACTGGCAAATTCAGTCAAATAATACCAGACTGTTGTCATGGCATGAATAGAAATTGTTCATTCATGCCTGACATTTGGACTGAGCACCCTGTGCAGCGAGGGGGGGATTTGTGTTCAGCAGGCGCTCAGACGCTTGGAAAAGAGAGAGAAAAGGGATATTTGGCTCATAAGGGCACGTGAGATTTCACAAGGAAGCAATGTATTTCATTATGAAGCCCCAATTTTTTGTTTGATGACAAAGTTCACCTGTCTTGACAGTAGCATACAATAAAGAGCACTTAAAAACCCACTGCTATTATGCTCCAACTTGGTGGGATAATTACTGAGCCTAATGCAAATGACTGTCACGGGTGCTGTAAACTGATAAAAAAAAAAGATTCTAACAGAACTACTTAGTGTGTGTTTAATTGTCTCCTTTGATCATATTGCCCCGGACTGAATGAATCCCTAACACTAAGGAAAAATACAAATTCAAGGTGGAGGGCACTGAGGAGAACAGAGAGGTAATAGTGGTTTCTGCTGCTCCTTTGTCTTGTTGTGGTGCTGAACGGACAGCTCCTATAAACTGACCTATTCTTTACTGCAGGCACCAAGGTTTCTCCATTGTCAAAACTATTACTAAAGGCAGATCAAAGCGGCCTCACCTCTCTGTCTGTCTCTTTTGTATCTCCCAGGCTAAACCATACACAGCACCAGACATCTGATAACATCTATGTTAACATAGAGGAGCATTTAGCAGCTAAGGAGCCAGATAAGTCTGGCTTATATTTTTATAAGCCAGACTTACTGGACTTACATTCGTGCATGTGGACTGAAGAAAGTGAATGCTAACGTTGCTCCATATTTGCTGGGTGTGTAAATATCAATGTTGCTTCCGCTGCAGATTTACTGTTGCAGGTATATTATTGTGGATACTTAACGATGCCCTGTGACAAGTATTCCATGCATATACACGCACTGCATTTAAGAGAGGAGATGACTGTTCTGGTGGTGATGTGTATCATCAGTTTACATATGTGGAAAACAAGAACCAAAGTCATATTTGAACAATCTCAGATCTAACAGTCCTCTGCCCTGGAAGACATTAGATTATTATTATTCTTGTTTCACTTTGCATTTAATATTGTTGCTTCTATTCATGTATAATTCATGTCTTTTGTATATAACAAAGTTGTAATAGCTGCCACACTAACCTTTAAACCCTGTTGTGAGTCAGCACAAGCTAGGTGGGATGGCAGCTCCTGTTTTTGCACCTACAGCTAATGTGAATGTACATTCTCACATTTTATAAAGGCATGTGACTCATTCTGTGTTTTTTTCTTTGTTTTGTTTATATATATTCTTCTTTGTGTACAAAGTATTATTGTTAACTGATCATTATATATATATACACACAGATCAGCCATAACTTTATGAGCACTGACAGGTGAAGTGAAGAACACTGATTATCTGGTTACCATGGCAGCTGTCAGTGGGGGGATATATGAGGCAGCAAGTGAACATCTTGTCCTCCAAGTTGATGTGTTGAAGCAGGAAAAATGGGCAGCGGA
>JAVQJF010082582.1:0-12495 GCA_036023855.1 Gadopsis marmoratus | reverse complement strand
ACGGATTGTGTTGCATTCTGTTCCTGTCAGAAAGTAAGCAGAGAGCCGACTGGAGGAGCAGCAGCAGCAGCAGCAGCAGCAGCAGCAGCAGCAGCGGGCCCACAGAGGAGGTATGTGGTCCACATCATGAGCTTCATTCTGAGTATCTGTCTGCGGGGCGGACACTTGGCTTCCATGCCCCCCTGGCTACACGTCCGGGTGTCTGCCCCGCCTGCTGTTCCTGCCACCCTCCCAGGATCCGCACGCACCCCCCAAGTCCCGACACACCACTGAACCTGGCCGGAGGGCTGCGTGGCCACTTTGCGCCGTTAGATAGCAAGTCGGTCGTCATTGTGGAGGAGGGAGAGGAGAGGAGGGACCGGGGCGGTCCGAGAGAGCGAGGGAAGCGGTTTCTAGGTCGCCGTGCAGCCGATCCAGCCGGATGGAGACCGGTTTCTTTGTGTCAAGTCGCACAAGTGGAAGTGTCATCGTTCCACTGCGACCACACTGTTGCAGTGAAATCACATTATTTGCCTGGGTCACTATTCAGTGTGATGCTAACGGGCCGAGACTGCGTTTGATCTGGAGCAGAATCAGTGGATTTTAATGGACACATATAGAATTATGAAGACCTTTAACCACTGTGGTGCTGCCAGGGCCTATAGCTTTCCAATTGTACTCCAAAGTGAACATTTAAAACACGTGTTTAAACTGCTTGCAGATATTGAATCTATGCATGTGTTATTTCTGAAACAGTTTCTTTACACTGGTTTATTGTGCACGTCTTAAAACAGGCAACACAAGCTCACCTGTTTATTATTGACTTCCATAGTGGTGATGGGGCAATAGGCCCCACAGTGTAATAACTTTATTCTAGCCTGTAGCTGCTTCCTGGCTTTGGGGGGGTGCAGATGAATTATTATACGAGTGTCTCGCCTTCTAACTTGTAGCCTGTTTGTATTAATGCATGGACACGTAAGAATGAACTATCCTCCACATTATCAGCCACCAGATCTGGATGTCTGAAGAAGTCCATGCCATGCAGTACAGTCGCCGCACCCTCAGACGTACGCATCCTGCACGCACACATGCACGCAAGCACGCAGGATGGGCACGCTCACACGCATCACATCATTAATACAGTGGTGTAAAAGGGAAGGGAGGAGGCAGTAATCACACCCAGTAGACCCAATAACTGAGTTGAAGGAAATCACTTGTGCATTACTCTGCCTGTGATTTTTGTGTTGTTTAGAATAGAGTACAGAGCAGGACAGAGGGGAGCACAGCAGAGTAGAGCACCCTTTGTGGTTGTGACCAGAACTGTAGAAATACTGAGGTCATGAGACCCCACCCTCACCCCCTGCAGTTCAGCTAATTTAATTTCAGTGAAGGTCTAAATGCTGATTCAATTCTCCACACTGCCAGGAATAAAAATCTGGATACTGAATCTGTTATTCCACTTTTGTTGTTCAAAAGTCACCCAATTTAAATTTAACTTGAGTCAAAAAAATACTAGAATCATCCTGTAACACGCGCACCATGTGTGTATTTATAAATCTAGAATGAAAAATTGTCAAATTCCCAGAAGAAATACACAGGACATGATCTCATCGTCCCCAATGGCCTACTGTACCTACGACCCCGTCACATGATGCTGTATGAGCTGTGAGCAGTTCAACACCAACAAGTGATTTGACCTTTTTCAGATTGTATTCATCAGAATCATTTCAAATGTTGACGGGGTGAAACTATCCAGTATGTGGCATGAACAAAAGCAAATAGTAGAAATAAAATTAGTTTTTATATTATAACCTAACCCAGTAATCATCTGGCGACCCCTTAGATTTATCTTGCAACCCTTTGTGGGGCACCGACCCACCGGCTGGGAAGCACTTTGAGAAGAATACCATTGAGAAGGCATGTTGTAAAAGAAAATCCACCTCCACTTTCTTAATTCATATTTTTCAGCCCCTATGATTCTTCCTACATAGATTCATAGTGAGTGAGTGAGTGAGTGAGGATCATTGTAAGTGGCTTCATGCTCCTTTAGTCCTTTCAAAATAATGGCCTTATTGACTGTTGTCTGCCTTATTGTAATCCTCAACTGGATTCAGCTTCTTTCTCTTTACCCCTACATCACCGTCCACTGGGACGTCACAGGCGGTGACTGACACAGCCTACTCAGTCTTGTAGCTGATGTCAGTCACAGCCCGACTACTGGTCACAGGGCAGCATCACTGACTCTTGTCTCTGCTAGACTTACTACATTGTCTCAGAATGAGGTACTGTAAAAAAATTGTTTCCTGTAGAAAAAATTGCTGTAGCTTTTTTGTAGATTAGTGGTTTTACATTTCAGTCAGTTTACCAGTTTTTAGCAGCAGCTCACAAGGTGTAAAAAGCTACCTGTTACCGTTCTCTCTCTTCCTTACAGAGCTATAGCCATGTCTTCCAGCTCAGCGATGGTGCGGATCCTGATAAAGGGTGGCAAGGTGGTGAACGACGACTGCACCCAGGAGGCTGACGTCTACATCGAGAACGGCATCATCCAGCAGGTGGGGAAGGAGCTGATGATTCCAGGTGGAGCCAAAGTGGTCGACGCCTCTGGAAAACTGGTTCTCCCCGGGGGCATCGACACCAGCGTCCACCTGGAGGAGAACTTCATGAACGCAACCACGGTAGATGACTTCTACAGCGGCACCAAGGTAACGAACGTCCTGCTGGAAATGGAAAGAGAGAAGAAGAAAGAAGGCGATTAGATTGGAAGTAGGGCAACTGGTATTGTGGAAAAGAGCAAAAGCAAAATGTCACAGCATGTTTTTCAGTCAAAGCATGAGACAAGAATCATGTTTCTGCAGATTAAGATTCAGAAACTCAGTTGTCTATTAAAAAGTGTTTGCAGATGTGCTAAAGTTAGCTTGACTCTCTTGTACACCCCCCTAACTTTGAAATCGCTTCTGATCACAAATGTGTTTTTTTTCTCTAATCAGATAGAAATTGGTGAAAGCGTCCCACTGATGCTAATTTTAGCCAAGTTGTCAGTTTGGTTTTGAAGAGATGAGTTAGCTTCCTTGATATTTTGGCATCTTCTCTTGCTGTGAAAGTAAAATGACGAAATTAGGACATTCTGTGAACACGAAAACTGCAATAGTAAAACAACATTATATACAAAGCATTAAAATGGAATTGTACAGTAAACTAGGCAGATTATATGCTGACAGTTTGAACACTAAGAAGGCTGTATCGCTTAGAAGTATGTTCAGTTAATTAGAAGCTACAGCCATCTGGGAGGTAAAGCACCAACAGAATTAATCAGGTTCAGTGTTTTCTGGCTTTCTTACTCTTCTGTGATTGTAGACTGAATGTCTTTGAGTTTTGGACTGTTGGTTGGACAAAACAAGTCTTTTGATGATGCCAGATGTCCCCAATCCTGCTGCAAAATTGCAAGTAACCATGAGCCAGATAAACAGCGGACATGATTCTGATAATCACTTAAATAGGGAAGAAGCATTTAAATATAAGAACAGGCTACCAACTAAAACAAGTGCAAACCAGACGCATCTCGCGGAGGGCATCTTGCACTACTTTCTGACATTTTGCCGAGAAAATTATAAATGTATTATTTAAGAAAATAAGCAGCAGACTAATAGATAGAAAATAATCGTTAGTTGTGGCCCTACTTGGCAGTTTTATGTGTTTTCATATCTGGCAGTGTCACGAGGTTGCAGAGCCTGTGTTTCACACAGAGATGATTTGGCACTTTGCTGCTGGCGAGGCTGATAGCTGCCAGACTGCGTGGAACGGAGTCATCATGGCTGCTGCGAAGACTGGGATACCCCACTCTGCTCCCAGGCACCGAGATGACTCATCACTCTGTAGCACTTTAATGATGAAGATGGAGGCCCGAGAGATGGCTGAAAGTTATTTTAGTGGCCAAACAGACAGACAGGGAGACAGACAGAGCGTGGCTGGTGGATGCTGGTGACAGACACTATTCCCCACTGTTCTCTCTCCTCGCAGCCCCTCTTTCCTCCGTCGGCCTCTCTCTCCCCTCGCCCCTCCCTGCCTGCTCCGCTGCCGCCGTGCTCCAAAATAAGTCTGGAGACAAATGCAGATCAGTATCTGTTTCCATGGATACCAGGGGGCTGCTGCAAAGACTGCTGCAAAGCCTTTTCACTCGCGCCATTGTGCATGGAGACAATGGTTCTCAGACCCACGCCCCCCTCGTCCTCCCTCCCACTACACATTACTCGACTCTCTAGGGTCAGCTGACAGATGCTCAGTGAAGCATGCACTTATGCACAAAACACACTCTGTCTTCACTTGATGGTGTTATTAGGATGTAATGTAGTTTGAGTTTAAAACATCGAAATCTGTTTCTGGAGGAGAAAAAGTCAAAAGTGCTGATAGTGTAAAGAAATGATACTGCGATTGCTTTAAATGCCTTTTGATTATACTGTGAGGGGCAGCCAACCCTGTGCTTTAACTACTTTTATATTTCCCTTAGCAGTCATCTGCAAATAACCATAAAGATGAGCATTAATGGCAATTGAAGCCTTTACTTTTATGTTTAAGGCAGGAGCTTGTTGATTAGTCCTTCAGTATTTATGGACTTAAAATAATCAATATCTTCTACTTTAACGTCACTTAATGCCGTAGTTTAATGTTCATTTCAGTTCATTTAAGGTCATTTCATTTAACCTCAGTTCATTTTAGTCTTTAATAGCAATCGATAAATAAACACGACAGCGTTTACACACTGAAAGACCGCAATGCAAAAAAGTAGTTATTACCAAAAATGACTGAGTGACACCCATACAAACATAGTAAACAATACAACATAACCATTTTGCATAATTATACATTTTAAGAACTTGTTTAAGCTCTCGATTGCATTTCTTCCAGGCTGCTCTAGCTGGCGGCACAACAATGGTGATCGGACACATTCTTCCAGAGAAGAATGAGTCTTTGCTGGAAGCCTACGAGCAGTGCCGCAGCTCGGCCGACTCCAAAGCCTGCTGCGACTACGCTCTGCACGTGGGAGTGACTTGGTGGGGACCCAAGGTACTTGCAATACTGTGCTTCCCTCTCCACATGATCATATATTCCCCCAAATCATGTATTTTTATGGGGAAAAATATCAACATGTAGCTAAACTGTAAGCTATGAGTTTCCTGTGATGTTCAGGAGATTGTTTCTGACTTCTGCTGTACCAGTGTTAGTGACTTCCTACAGTTCCCAGAATGCTTTTTGAGACTAGACATTCAGCACAGTATATGTGTAGCTGGAGACATGGAGAGCAATACCTAAACAGGAGGGCTTTCTTTTTATGCCAGGACAAAGTGAAAGTTGAGTCAAACTTAAAACATGAAATGCCGTGTTGCATTCTGGTTAATTGAGGCCGGTAGAGAAATGTTTTCTCTCTCTTTCACCCTGTAACTGTTAAACACTGCTTCAGATTGTGGTGGCAAACTGGTGACGTAAGAAAGAAACTCTGGTTGTTTGCTTCAAAATCCTCATCTTTGCACTAGATATTTTATACACCAAATCACCACATGGACACAAAATAAAAGTACACCAACTGAGATGCTGAGAGCTCATCTACACTTCCCCTTCCTGCAGGTGCAAGCTGAGATGGAGAAGCTGGTGAGAGAGAAAGGAGTGAATTCCTTTCAGATGTTCATGGCCTATAAGGATATGTTCATGCTGAGGGACAGCGAGCTCTTCCAGGCTCTGCAGCACTGTAAGGACATCGGAGCTATAGCAAGAGTCCATGCTGAGAACGGGGAACTGGTGGCAGAGGTGAGGGAGAATCATTTCACCACCTTCTCATTCATATTTCTGCCTTATACACATGTTAAATGATCATAAAAGGTTGTGTTATGTTTTTCCAAGTGCATGTCCACTACATGTTATGTACATTATTCACGGCATTCTCTTGCCTCTTCCCAGGGTGCAAAAGAAGCATTGGACCTGGGCATCAGTGGCCCAGAGGGGATTGAAATCAGCAGGCCTGAAGAGGTGTGATAATCAGGATTATGCGCATTTCCTTTCATGCACTGCCTGTCAAGCAAAAATACATTTATTATATGCAGACTCTTTTCAAGAGTGTTAATATTATTCCTGTGGTGAAATAAATCCAGTCTCTGTTTTAGTAACTCAGTATGATTACTCACAGTCTTCTGTTTCTTTACAGTTAGAAGCAGAGGCGACCCACAGGGCAATTACCATTGGCAACAGGGTGAGCGAGATCTCTCCAGCACAAATAAAGAGATATGTATTGGTGAAAAGACCAGATCAAGAATTCTATACTACATACTGTATTTTGTGTGTGTGTTTTCTGTTAGGCCCACTGCCCGATCTATCTTGTCAATGTGTCCAGTATGGCTGCAGGAGATGTCGTGGCTACAGCCAAGATGCAGGGTAAGGCCTCTTTTCTGTTACATGTACCACTATCATGTTGGGAATTTTTCCAAAGCAAATCATATTGATTTAAAAATGCAATGCCTACTTTTGGAAAAGAAGTGCTTTGATTAAATTACAGGAGCTTTACTTTAGACATTTCCTAAATTATACAAAGGTGTTGTCTCAATTAACAAAAACCCGAGTTACATGAGGCAACATTGTGAAAAAAGAGATACGAAACTCAGTGTGCACTAGCTTAGCTCCCTCACATTCACTGACCTGGAGGGATTTTTGATGAAAAATCTGATCTGGTTCTTTATAACCTTTATAACCTTTATAACCAAGCCCTCCCACACACTACTTTTAAAATGATTCTTCATTGCCTGTCTTTATCCTGTGTTTAATTTCTGATTCCATCCTAGTCCTCACGCTTTTGTTCTGAATTCCTCTTTCTCTGTTAAATTTGAAATGTTATAAAAAGTCAAAGAGTCATAATTTGCTTGCTTAATATTTTATCTCTTGCTCGTTACCGGGATCTATACAAGCGCTACACTTGCTTGATCTCTGCTCCTTTTCTTACAACATTCTTTGCACTATAATGGACTCATCCATATCCCTGACCACAGGTAAGGTGGTCCACGGCGAAACTACCACAGCCCACGCTGTGCTGAACGGCATGCAGTATTATCATCAGGACTGGGCCCATGCTGCTGCCCACGTTACCGTGCCTCCTCTCCGCCTGGACCCCAATACTCCCAATTATCTAATGAGCCTGCTGGGAAAGTGAGGAAAACATTATAAAATCTCACTGTAAATGTAATATGACGTTATGGTTTCTTCCACCCACCACGTGACAAATGTGACCCTCTATCTCACCCTGTTCGGCCGCAGTGACACTCTGAATGTTGTCGGGTCAGACCACCGTCCATTCACCATCAAACAGAGAGCCATGGGCAAGGATGATTTCACAAAGATCCCCCATGGGCTTCCTGGCATTCAGGATCGCATGAGCGTCATCTGGGAGAAAGGAGTGGTATGTGTAGCTCTTTTGTTCCTATTCGGGCTGCTGGAGAACGTTCACAAATAGGACATCTGTTTTGGTTTGGTGGTTATCAATGTGAACTTTTAAATAAATAAAACACAGACCGTAGAGGCACAAAAACCCTCTGCTCCTGCTTTTCAGTTGGTTCAATCAGATTATGTGTATGATTTTAAGGTCATTTTTGAGATTACAAACATATTTTAAGTTGTGTGTTTATCATTCGCAGATTGGAGGTAAGATAGATGAGAATCGCTTTGTAGCAGTCACAAGCTCAAACGCAGCCAAGATCTACAACCTCTACCCCAGGAAAGGGAGGATCATCCCAGGAGCAGATGCTGATGTGGTGGTCTGGGACCCCGAGGGATCAAAGTATGAAACTCGATCCGTCCGTTCATCGACCAACTTGCCTCACTGCAGCTTTTATCTGAAGCTGAAGCTGATTACATTTTCAGGATTTAACTGGGTCCTCTTTTTCTTTCCAATCTCTCTCTGCAGGACCATTTCTGTGGATAACCAGGTCCAGGGAGGAGACGTTAACCTGTACGAAGGTCTCCGTTGCCATGGTGTACCCCTGGTCACCATCAGCCGTGGCCGCCTGGTCTATGAAAATGGCATATTCACATGTGCTGAGGGCTCTGGAAAGTTTTGCCCCCTGAGAACCTTCCCAGATTACCTTTACAAGAAGATGGTCCAGAGGGAAAAGGTATTCGACAGAACTGTGTTTGTTAAAACAACAGTGGATCAATCGGAAAACTACACATTACAAATGCATCATATCGTAGTATCGTCAGAGAGAGGCTTACCGTTAGAGCAACACAGCCTTTGATCGTTTATCAAATATTAAAATGATAAAACGTTGAATTTCAGACAGCAGTCAGGTTTAGTAATTTCACATCAACACTGTTATACAGCATGTTGCCTAATTATTATTATTAGTGAGCCTGCTATAGCCAAGAGCCGTTCTTAACCAGCACTGGTTGTGCTGATATGCTGCTACTGCTGAGGGTCAAAAGTAACTAATTATTTCCTTGACTTTCATGAACAAAGTTCTGACCCCGACGTGATTTGAACACACAACCTTCTGATCTGTATGGAGTCAGACAAGCTAGAGTTGGCACCACAGAGTCACCATTGTTGATAATGAATCTTACAGTCCGACTGTCATTGTGACCATATGAAACTGAGCTCCTATTACTGGCAGAAGTTTCTACTTGATGCTACTTGAGTAATATTTTATTTAACATGGTTATTAACCCAGTTGTATTTATTTGTATATGTAACACATATGTGTATGTGTGTTGACATGTTGCCGTACCAGTGCCAGGCTGTGAAAGCTGTTGAGCGGGAGCCCTACACAGGTGAAGTTGTTGCATTGGTCAACTCAGGAAAGAGGGACTTTGGCGCTTCAGATGTGGACACTCCGACGCGCCCCTCCACACGGCACGGGGGCCAGAGGGACCTGCACGAGTCCAGCTTCAGCCTGTCTGGTGAGAACCAACAGATTAATTCAAGTATCTGTGAAAATGTCTATATTTTTCTTTACATTTAATGATACTACGAATGTAAGAGGGTGTATTTTTTTAGGTTGTGTTCTATATTTGAAAACTCAGGTATTCTCTCATACACTGGTAACTGGAGTACATTTGGCGAAACTTGGATTGATGCTGTATTTCGTCACTGCCTTTTCGACCTTTAAAACATACACTAATTGGCCTGATGAGGGCGCCATATTTGAAGAAAAGTGCATCTTGTTGATCCCACAAGGCCTTTGGTTGCCCCAAAGACCTTGGCAGTTGACATAGTTTTCTCTGCTTGAGAATAACCATAATTCAGGCAACAGAAGGCCAGATTCTATGCCCTAAATGTATACTTACACCCACGTACCTGCCAGTAAACAAAAATGGTTTGAGCAGCATTTTAAAGGGAATGAGAAGCTGTCAAGAGAACCCTTAACCACATACCAATACCACAAGAACATATGATTGAGCTGCACATAAATACTATCTAGGGAATAGTAGTTTCTTATGTTTCACTGCTGAGCCCGCTCACATGATCACGTTCCCTGCTGCTCCAGGTGCCCAGATCGATGACAACATTCCAAAGAGATCCTCGGCCAGGATCCTCGCTCCTCCCGGAGGGAGATCCAGTGGGATCTGGTAAACCAATCAGACGGCCACTACATGCATCGGAAGAATGACACCTGACTTGATTTTCTCTCTGGAAGCTTAGAATATGTGTGGGGTAATGGAGTCATGTTTTTAATTTTGAACTCAGCAGTTACATAGGACTGTAAAACATTAAACTGTATGACTGTAATAATATTGGAATATGGATCCATGAAGTGGTTATAGCTACCAAATTTCAGTCAAATGTTAACCAAATATAAGCAGCAAATAAAAAATGAGTTGCCAGTGAATTACTTTGGCTGTTGGATCACGTTAGGGGAAATATCTTACTGATCGTTTTAGTAACATGAAGGTGGGACATGGTTTTTATGATGCGATTGTGTTACCTCACTGTAAAATACGATTTTGCACTTGTATCATGTACTATTTAGATGCCTTTTTACATGATTTAATGTCACAAATATCACAAATGTCTTTTTACTGCGAGCCATGGCGAATGAAATGTAATAAATTAAATTATTACAAGGGTGTCGGCATGTCAGTTCTGAAAAGTATAGTTCCAATTGACCCGTTGATGAAAAATATCATAATGCAAGCTAACATTTTAAATGTGTTTGTTTATTTCTTGTATTGCGTTTATTTGTGCTGTTTTTTCCGTTGATGCCACTGTGTTGGAATTATTTCCTAATTAAGAATGAAGTCTTTGTTCAGCAGTTCATCATTGTCAGATTAGCACATTTCAGCTCATGTTTACAGCCTAATGGCAGAATAGACTTCTGTTCCACCCCCACCAAATGTGAATGAACCTATGCTGTGCACACTGTGCATGGTAGCATAGTTAGAACTACTGTAATAAGCACTAATATTACTCATGTTACGCAGCATTCTTGTGATCGTATACATTTTCCACAGAGAGCAAAAAGTCTCACCCAAACTGCCTTTTTCTCACCTGAGAGAACACTGACGCTCACAAACACTTCGTCCCCACACTGCCAGTACAGGTCGCGACATGTTGACTTTCCTTTTGCTGCTGCGATGCGTTCTGGTCTGAAATGGCAGGGTTTAAAATGTTCCCCTGTCTGACACTTTCGATGTAACACGCCACCACGAAGCATACGGAGAAGGCGAAGAGGTCCTCTTTAGCATTAACAGCAGACATATTAGGTAAATAATGCCGTTTCTTCAGGGGCTCAAATGCCTTCATGCTGTATGTCACTGAAAGCTCTGCATCGTAACTGGAAGGCATGATTGTTTAGCAACTACAGAGAAAGCACTGAAACTACTACTGTATTTTTATTTTAGTTACAGAATTTTTATTTGTGAATAATTGTCTTAGTAATTGATTTTGTTGCAACACTGCAGTGTAAGCAGGGATGCACACGGGATTCTGGCCATACTTTAGACCCAGTTATGTTCAGGAGATCACCATGCTACATCATTGCTTGAGGGTTCTTTTCTGACAGATTTCACTTTTGATGTTTAGACGCCGTTGAATCTTGTGTCTTCCCTCTCCCAAACGTACACCGGTGCTGAACAATGTGTCGTCGCATTGAATTCCTCTTTATCTCTTATTCCGTCTTGCAGCAACATGATTTGAGTGCAAATAAACCACGATGAACTCTCCAACTGAATCCTGTGTTTTATTGGACAGCCATAGCTAGTTACTTTTTAACCTGTGGTTTGTTTCCTACCTTTTTGGTTTGTGCGACCCCTAAGTCAGGAACCACTGCACTAAACTGCCGAACTGCACAACATAATAATATATGACGCGCAGAGGAGATTTCCTTGCAGAGCGAGCATTTGATTTGACACTTAGTACATTAATACTTCTGCACTTTCACTTGAATAGGATTACGAATGCAGGACTTTTACTAGGGCTTTGGACTGTTGGTTGGACAAAACAAGACATAATTTCCGGCTTTAACAAATTGTGACGGATGGCTGGATTTTCACTATTTTGTGACACTTTAGACGAAACAGTTAGCCCTCAAAGACCTAGAACCCTTTTTGGGGCGCCTGACTCCTGAATATATTTTGTTTTTCAAACCTATTCTAGCTGTCAGCATCAGGTGCCATACATTATTTCATTCAGGAGAACCTTAAGTTTCAGTCTGGCTCATTTAAAGTCCCAATTTTACATTTGCTTTGTCCGAGAGTGGATGCGTTTACCAGAATTATCTTAAAAAACGCCTGGAAATATTTGGTGTTTATTTACTGTGAACTCAGACAGAACCACAGGACGTTGTGCTTCCTGATGAATCTTTGTCTACATCCAACCTTCCCTAAGTATGTTACAGCCATTTATTATCATATTATCTTAAAGCGTTGGATGGATTTTCACTATTTTGTGTCATTTCAGACAAAGAAAATGAACCGATCAAATCGGTGAAATAATCGCCAGATTGATCGATAGTGAAACATAATAGTTCCTTTCAGCCCTAAATGAGCGCCGTTACTTCTTCCACCACCGGAGCCGCAGCAGAGCCTCGGTCACCAGCGGTGTCAACGTGTGTCCGTCCCCTCAGCTGCAAACAGGCCAAAGTCCTATTTATAAGGAGCCTTCGGCAGCGTGGAGTCGGGCGCATGCGCGGCCGGAGCCGGATCGCTGCAGCCGCAGACAGGGCGGCCCGTTACCAAGCGCCGCGCCGCACACAGCGTCCCACAGCGCCGACAGCGACGGGCACCGACAGAAGGACAGAAGGTGCCGACAACACGAGACGCCGCTGAACACACAGTGAGTACCGGCTCTGCTCCGCGGCGTCGCCATGCCTCCTCCTGTTGTGCGCGTTTGCGGGGAGGCTGTGTTTTATTGCCGTATTGTGCGCGCTGACAGCCCTGAGGTATTCTGGGAGGCCTGTAGGGGGGGGGGGGGGGGCGGATTTTTATTTTTTAACCAAAATGCCCCCAGCGAACCGGCCCATGTATTGTTCTCCGCGCGAGCGCGCC
>JAVQJF010082577.1:0-25954 GCA_036023855.1 Gadopsis marmoratus | reverse complement strand
GTGTGTGTGTGTGTGTGTGTGTGTGTGTGTGTGTGTGTGTGTGTGTGTGTTATATATGGCCTCTTCTGACTTGTGCTATTCTCTAAATCCCCCAGTGGAGCAATACAACCCTGTAGACGGTACCTGGTCGATATGCGCCCACATGCTGAGTCCCAGGGAGAACGCCGGCTGCACCGTGTACCTGGGATGCATCTATGCGGCTGGGGGCAAAGACGAGCTCAACATGGAGCTCTGTGCTGCTGAGAGGTTTAACCCGGAGACCATGAGGTGGACTCCTGTTAAACGCATGAGGAGCAAGAGGGACAACGTGAGTAATGGATCACTAGGTCACGTCAGATGTCAGGCCTCCCCTCTGATTTGAGGGTCAGTTTATTTTTACATCCAAACAATAAGAGCAGAGAAGTAATATGACTGAGGGAAGGATTTAATTTCCCTTAAAAGATTACCTCAAATATCTCAGTAGAGGTTTTACAGTCTCGTTACTATTTTTGGATCCCACAATCTAAATATTTCTCTACATAAGAATATAATAAGGGAAATACTAATAACTTGTTGTTTTTTCCTGGCATGCTGTGGATGGATTGACAGGAATAATGTTTAACATGTCCACCATCTTTGTTTAGCATGTTAGCATGCTACCATTTTCCAATTAGCACCAAACACGAGTGTGAAGTACAGACGAGGCTGACGGGAATGTCATTTGTTTTGCAGGTATTTGGTCATAAACCAAGTATTTATTTATCAAAATTATGGCACTAGATGAAACGTTAAAAGATCACCAAAGCTATCATAATAAATAAATCACAGTTTTATTGTTTCGCTGTTTAAGGAATCCCACTTTGTCTGGTTTGCAATAATGAAAGAATTGTCAAAAGAACCAGCCAGATCTATTTCATTTAAACTCATTTGTCGATGTAATTTTATGTGATTCTTTCACACTCACTCTTGTGCATTGTGCCTCAGACGTCCCTTGTAGTCTTCAATGGTGCCTTGTTGGCTGTGGGAGGCTCTGATGGCGTCACCAATTTGAAAACAATAGAGGTTTACTGTCATGAAACCAACACATGGAGGTAAGAGGAAACTCCGTTCTGTGTCATCTTCAACGCTGCTTAGTGGTGTCAAATAATGCCCAAAGCTCTAATATGTTTTTGTTTCCGCTCCCTGTTAATGTGGTTTGCAGGAAACATAAAAGACATAATGCTTTATGCTCTTAGAAACAGGCTATGAATTGAATTACTATTGTGAATTAGCATTAGAGAAGCACGATGTGGAAATCTATTTACATGGAGACAGTTTGTAGTTTTAAATACTGACACAACAAGGTGCAGGGATAACCAAACCTTAAGCACAGTAGTACAAATCATACAATATATTATACTTAGCAACCGCGTTAGGGTCAACACTGTGCTTTTAACAACAGAGAGGGGTTAACTAAGTAAGAGTGATTGTCGGTATAATCAGATCACACACTTATGAGGAAGAAAAAGTTAAAATAATTTACAATCACAGGGTGCAGTGTGGTGCAAACACTGTAAAAAGGAAAAGATTCAAGTCATGCAAGACGTTTGCTAAAAAGTGATACGATGAATAAGGAAAAAGAGACTAGCCTTATCATCCAAAGTAATTACTCCAACTCATTAGAATTTTAATGTAACATTAAATTCATTAATGTCACAGATTGCAGCCTTGCCTGCCGTCACGAGTTGTCAAACACATTTCAAGCTTAGGACAAAAAAGTCTGCCGGTTACAGCCAGACATTAAACACATAGTCACTTTGTGATTCATGCACCATGTATGGCTCCTATATATTATATATGCCTGCGGGCTGCTAGCTGAATCTGAGTGCTTCACTGTCTGAGTCGTTCCCTCTCCATCTGTTTTTAGACACTTTGGAAGCACGAAGAGCAAGCATCCAGGAGGGAGAGTGGCTGTGCTGTGCTGAGGCTCGACAAAGCTCACATTATACCAACAGGACAGAGGTGTTTAGAGAGAAATGGCCTAATGGATGTACGCTAAGCTCCGGGACACATTGTGATATGGTTCAAGTAAGGCAGCATAATGACTGAATAATTGAAGAGTTCACTCCAAAATGAGACATCGCTGCATTAGTCAAAGCTGCCAACTGCTGTTCCAAAATGACTGCATGCATTTAATTAAAGCGCATTATAGGCTACCAGGTTACCATTAAAGTTATGGGGGTTTTTTTACCGTACAAAACAAACAGCTTTTATAGAGATGAATCAGCGGCAAATACGTTTCAAGTTGTATTATTCCCCCCCCCCAAAAACAGATGATATCAAATGTGTGGATTTCCAGCCTTCAAATACAGATTGAATATGGTACAACCATAAGCATAGCCCTGACATCGGCTGACATTGATATGTGGGGGTTTTAAAATTCCGATAACAATATATTGGCCGATTAGTAGTTATTTTAGCATAAACAAATGCAGATCCCTTAGAATAGTTTTTCTTTATTTTTAAAATAAATGTGATATATCTGCAATTAGCTAATATTGGCTGGTCAGGCTGGCCAGTTGATCAGCGTAGCTCTAACCACAGCCTAATATCAGATAAACACATTGCAATGTTAGACATGACAAAGTGACAGTGATCTGTCCTAGTGATAAATGACTGATGCTGAGTAACAGGTGTGAGGTAAACTTGGAAATATTGCAGGTGTTTGGTTAAAGAATGTGCAGGTTTTGTACGCTGACAAAATGTTCAATCTTTTGCCACGTACTACTTCACGCTGAAAGGCGTGAACCTTGACGTACACGGGGATACTTTGAAGGTGAGAGGCACTCAGGTGGCTGTCGGAAGTGGAGAAAGTGTACTGAATGTTTCCAAAGTAAGATGTGGCCTGGCAAAATAGCATAATGATGAGAGTAATAGTGTGTTTCTATATGTTATGTGCCTTTCTGAATTGCCCCAGTCAACCCTTTTTGGGGTTGTTTTTTTTTCCATCATACCACTGCATTTTGTGTGCACAGCTTCCGTGAATACCTGTGATGCCATCATATTGTACATGACCCTTCAGCATTGACTGTGAAGGAAATTGCTCTGTCAAATTTCACCACTCGGCTGGCGCCAACTGCTCACTGGCAGGCAAGGCAAACACATGAACACAGCAAAAACAACTGGACCACGTTGTGGAAAGGGAATCTGTGGGAATCAAGCTCCTGAGTGAGATGAGCGAGTGAGTGATGTCTGACTGCTGGCATGGGAAAAGGCATTAAGTGGCTGTGTGGGCTTTTAAAGCGATGACGCTCAGAGCTCTTTCCCCTGGAGAATAATGGGCTGAATCGTGGAGAGGCTGAGCACAAGGAAACGCGTGCAGAGCAACACGTCTTTCCCGGAGACACACACACAAGCCAGCTGTGTCTCCCTGCCGTCCCCTTTTGCACACAGAATGAATATTTTTTTCAATATGAGGGGGACCGTTGTGAGGCAAATGGCAGAGGACAGAGCTGTTGCAGGTATGTCTTAACAGGAAGGGGGAACAGAAAAACCAAAAAAATAATCTGTTTTTTTTTTTTTAGCCTAATAAGAGATTGTGAATTTGTAGAAGTTGCCAAGACTTTGCATGCACTGTGTTTACTCCCATCATTGATGTCAAATTATGAGGAAAATAAATAAATGCCTCATTTGGGGACTGTAGTAGTCTAATTTAAATGCATTGCCTTTTTTTTTTTGGGAGATGTCTATACGGGCCATTTAAAGTCTGGGTCTGACATGTGTACTTGCGGTTTTTTGTTTTTTTTTTACTGTCTGAATGTAACTGTTATGGCTTACATTGCGTTACGTTACGTTACATTACATAGTTCATTTCTTCATTCGCAAACAAGAGTTGCACTTTCCACATCTCACCACCAGGTGCCTCTGAACGACGCGGACGCGGTGTTGGCGCACCGGAGCCACACCGGCGTCTCGCAGCCTTTGCGTTGCGTGCAACAGCGAAGAAACAGCCGTTATTTGTCCGCAGACGAGCCTGACATCCATTTTGGCAAATGGGCGGCGAGGCACAGTCGTGACGACCGCAGAAGCGCAGTGTCTGTTTGATCGGTGTATCCATTTCACTAAAAGCCTTTTTTTTCCTCCTACATATATGTAAATATATATATGAGAAGTTGCCGGTCAGCATCAAACGTATTGGCTCCGTCAGTGGACGCCGAAGCATTTCAAAGGTATCCGGTAGGTGGCGCGGCAGCCTGGGTGACTCCAGGCGGTGAAGGCTGCTCCGTCCTGGGGAGGAAGGGATGCTGACGGCGGGGGGAGGACGGCAAGGCTGCCACGGCGTCATAAAGAGGAGAAAAGTTTACAGCCACCAGGCTAAAGGACAAACAAACAAACAAAAACAACAACAGCAGCAGCTCATCTTCCTCCTTCCGCCAAGCAATGTAGTCCGTCAGCGCTGGCAAACAAAGTTGTTGCTAGGCGACGCGTGATCCTCCCGGCACCGGCGGCGTTTTGGGGGCTCGCGCATTGGTATTTAAATTAACCGTCAGGTGTGCGGAAAAATTCCGGCGTGTCAGCCAATCAGCTCTGAGGACCGGAACTACCCCCCGCCCCCCCATGTAAACCAAAATAACCCACCATGCGTTGCGCGTGACTCCGACAGAGCTACAGACAGCTCGCCTGCGTGTCTGTCGCCAGGAGGCGCTCTGCGGGGACGTCGTCCAGTTGCGACAGAGACGCACCGGGCGCGTCGATGGGAGACGTCGTCCGTCGCACGTGCAGCGCTGCATGGGCAGCGCATGGAGGCCGTCTCGGCCAAGACCACGTCCACGATGATGGGACCTCGGTCAGGACCGGGAGCACAGCCAGGTAACCGGGCTGAGCCCACGTCGACCCCCCCCTCCCCTCACCTCACTGCCACTGAGCCGTGACACGCCCTGATACTCACAGTGGACTTAATTGCAGATCAGTTTGGGCCGATCAGCTGTACATGACACCCCCATGGCCATGTTCTTGCATCAGAAGTGCACTTGCACTCGTTTTGTTGCTGTTGTTGTTTGTTTTCTAGGCTCTGCGTTGTCACTAACAAAGTTTCTCTCCCTTGAATACGATGACTGTGTGTTTGAGAGATGCCACATTTCTTAACCGTGAGGGAAACCGTGCCACTGTCAGCGTTCGGATGATGGTGCCTGCTCTCTGCACTGTAATCGCCAGTGACTGTGGCGTCTTCCTCCAACACATGCATTTGAAGAAGACTGCAGATTTTCACAGACCTTTTTTATTTATCATCAGTTTTGATTCCGTTTCCTGTTCTCGCCCCGGGCCTTCCGATGTATGTCTGTGCCCTGCATGCATTCGTCCTTCTTTTGGTCTGAATGTGTGGTTTTCTCTAGGTGAAGTGGCGACAGTCTGGCCAGGAGCAACTCTGTTCCCTGTTATTGTGGTCGCTCTGCCTCATCCATTAAGCCGGCTCTCAAAGGTTGCAGACTCTGGGTTTTAATAGCGGACAAGGCTCCACCCTCACGGTGGACTTTATTGAGGACAATGTGTACTTTACGTTTCTGCACTCGCCTCCTTTATTTCCTTTCCTCTCCTCCCCCCGCACGCTAATCTGTCATCCCCCACTCACTGTCCTCTGTCTGCTCTTTCGAGGGTCTGGGCTTTTGCTGTTAATCAGGGGAAGCATGTCTCTGGGTGCTATTATCCCACTCGAGGCTGCCCACACTGTACAGTGTGCTGACCTCGCACACAAAAGCTCCGTGTTACCCACTTATTGTTCCCTCTGTAGAGGCTTTAGAGGGAAGTCCAAGCAATCTCAGCAGGACACACACGGATGAATGATGTCACTGGGCATGTAGAGTAGAAAAACGCACGTACACCTGAATGAAGCCAGGAAAAAAAAAACATGCATTCGTACGTCCCATTTGTGAACTAACTTTCTTCTCCCTGTGTTTCGTGGGCAGAAAGTGGGTTTAATGCTCCTCACCGTGGCTGCACACATTAACACCTGTACTCTGAGGAGTATATGATGGCTGGTTGACCCACCTGAAATGCTACTTCCCACTTTATCAGAATATGCGCTATAAATAATAAACGCCACCAACTGGGCATGCGTGACACAGCGAGCACATTGACATTAAACCGTACGGTTCCACTAAAGTGTGTCGGTGTAATCCCACTCTGTTTAATTTAAACAGCGGCACATTTCAAAGGTCTTGCTGAGCAGAGTTAAGCTGCGACACAGGCAGCGGATGTAATCCTATTCCTCCTTCGCTAAGCAATAACGAGGTGCATTTTTAATAAGTGTGTTTAAACTCTCCCCCTGTCTTCCGCCCCCCCCCTCTCTCCCCCTGTCTCTCGCTCTCTCATTCATCACTCAAAGCCCTGCCACAAGAGGCAGCCATGAGTCCTCCACGCCAATCATCGAGTTCTCATGGTGACAGGTAATTCCCTCGCTACCCGCACATGTGACATTATATATATATATATTACACGTGCACCAATGTGTAGCCAATGCTGTATGCACTAGACACACACAAACACGTGCACACATGCTATTGTGTACAAGTAGGTGGGCTGAATTTCCATGTTCGTCTGCCTATTTCCTACGTGTCAAAAAATACACAATGTGTGTCAAATCATCTGCTCCAGAATTTCATTCATGACTTGCTTTGACTCGGAGAATCGTGTTTAGCATTTCTCTCGCAAATCAAATAACGTATGTCTAAGCTGTCTGCTCTGCTGCTGCGTTTGACGCTGTAGACAGAACAGTTTAGGAGTTAAGCTACAATGTTCAATAAAGTGTTTGTATACTCGGTTAGACCTAAATGGTGAATGGACTCGGCCCATGTAGCGCTTTTCAACCGCGATGGTTCCCAAAGCGCTTTACGGATTTGGTCTCATTCACACGCACACTGATGGCGACGCAGCTGCCGTGCAAGGCGCTGGCCTCCACGGGGAGCAACCTAGGGTTCAGTGTCTTGCCCAAGGGCATTTCGACATGTGGACAGCAGGATGGAAACATTATCAGTTGCTCTCAATAGGTCGTCCCTCAGTAAATTCCCGCCATGTTGTCTTGGAATCCGTGTTCACGGGAACAGATGAAAAGAATTGGGCCTTTTGTCCTTGCTGTGGTTTTGCTTTGCGCATTTCTTTCTCAGCTTTGTCCCAGACGGAAAACTCGGTACAACATATAGTCTCACCTGAACATTGACTGTTTGATTGCACAAAAAAACTGCTCTTTGCTCGATATACAACCCTGCCTAACTAGCTGCCTACAGTTTTCCCAGAACATTCAATTCCTCCCCGGTAATGGAATTTACAATCATTGCCTTGTTCAACCTATACACAAAGAATCCCAGGCGCCTCATTGTATCTGTTAACTTGTATAATTGTGCTGAAATGACCCCATTGTAAGGTGACATGCTGTCTTGGCAGAACACTGCGAAAGCTGGGCTGTTGATGAGCAGATTCTACTCTCCCTTTCATCCCGCAGGCCGTCCACCGAGACGCTGCAGAGGAACAACAGCAGCAACTCTGGAGTTATTCTGGACATCTCTGCTCTCAAGATGGCGGAGGTGGATACGGAGGTGCCTCCTCTTCCACCTCGCTATCGCTTCAGGGACTTGCTGCTGGGGGACCAGACATTTCAGAATGACGACAGGTAGCATGAAAAACACTGTTGGTTTATGTGCTACAGAATATGAGAGGCTGCCCAGGATTATTCCTGCAGTGTGTGTGTGTGTGTGTGTGTGTGTGTGTGCATACATTTACTTTCTCTCTCTGGATACTCGAAAACACTGTCTTCAACAGTTTATCATATTCCAGGCGTTACTTTGTGCTGAGCGTTGTTATAGCTGGTTTGAGACTTCTTTTTCATCTTGCTCTGAACTGAACATGAAATAATCCTTCCCTGGGCTACAGTCACCAGAGCGCTGTAGGGTATGGGGGTTTCCTAAGGGTTCAATTATTGCTGCGGTTGGAGGGGCAGACCAACAGACGCTGTGCACTGTGGAGGGCTGTGTTCTGTGGAGCTCTCCGTGGTGCTAAAATGAAGCCGTCGCACTAAAGGACCAGCAGTCCCTGTGGAGCGCTGCTTTATGGTTGGTTGTCTTCAGTTAACGTGAGATTCATAACTTGAACTTTTATCACGTTGTCAAATCCACTTCACTGCGTTTGTTAAAGGATCTTTTTTTTAAAAGGCTAATTCCAGTATTTTCAAACTTAAAAATGTGTGTACATATTTCGGAGTCTAAATGACTAAAAGGTTTGGAAGTGGTCAAGTGAATCCGCAGGGCTGCAACATAATCCTTGTGGGCAACTGCGCCCGTCGAAGTATGTCCACTAAAAGATCTTGTTGTTGCCACCCAGAGGCTCCGGTTGTTATTCCAAGTCTCTGACGACATTATGGAAAGCATCCGTACAGAGAGAGAAGATATTTTTTTATTCGCAACAACTCGCCTCTCGTGAGATTTCAGAGCGAGAATAAGACGGATCTTACTCCATAATGTTGGCTTTGTTTTCTTTTAGCTGCGTCAATGCTGTTGACATAAAAGACAACTCATTGTTTGAGCCAAAGACGAATAAAGCAACACTGACTCACAGTATAGATTCCATTTTCACTACAGTAAACATGCAGTAATAGAAGGTTTATATTTTAACAGATTATTAGGTTTATGCTGCGTCCTGCCAACCTTGAGAGGCTAGAATATGGCAATCGGGCGGCTTGATATTGCGTGTTTGTGTGTTTTCTGTTCATCCAGTAGGTCCCCTGTGACTTGCTTTGCTCTGATCACTATTCAATTGCAGAGGGTAATTAGGGTTTGTTGCTGGGTTGTGTGTGTGTGTGTGTGTGTGTGTGTGTGTACATCCGCATATGCACACGCTTTGTTTCTTCAAAACATAACCGCTGTAAACTGCAGCTCCTCGCACAGCCCCCCCCCCGCATTATGTGCGTTAAGAAATGAATGACCCCGCAAATGAAGAAAGCACCATTATTGATGGCATCCTGTGGTGCTGCTCTGTAATTAGTTTCCGAACTCTGAAGTGGGAACGGAAGCAGTCGATGCCACTTGGCTTTGGGGACACCCTATTTCTTGGTTGATGCTCTTCGGCTTGCTCATGGTTTGTGATGGCCATTACTCCTGTGCTGCTGCCTTGTTGAGTGTAAAGCCTCAAAGCAGATTAACCCCCCAGTGGGAGTGTCGGATGCCCTGATTACCTTTTGCATCTGTTTCCTTGCATCTGTCACAGTGGGCTTGCCAAACATAATTACATTGCTATAAGGGAACCCTGTAAATCCTGTACAGCAGCAACAGGAGCAGTCAGATACCCAAGCAGGTGGTAACAAAGACAGTTTCATCTGGTTATCAAACAACAAATAAAGGAAAATATAGGTATGCACTCTGGAAATGCCCATTGATACTGTCCATTACATGTACAGCTCTGCAAATCCTTAGGTTTACAGCAGGCAATGGAACTGACATCATTTTTTATGTTATTTTTGCTTTCACTTCCAAAAAGGATAAAGTCCTTCATCATAGTAACCTATATGTAATTGTCTGATATTGTGAATTTTCTGGAAAATCAATTGAGATACTGTTTACGGATAAAATAACAAGACTCAAATGCCCTAATGCAGCAAATTAATTATCTGACAAATCAAGGTACTTCTTGACATTGACGTAAACATCATATAAATATCCTGTATTTCCATCAAGCAGTTCCGCTCATTGATTTGCAACAACGCCCACAAATGTCGAAGATAGTTTTTCCCAGCTGTCCATTTGCATTTTAATACATTTTAAAGGCCAAAGGACTTAAAACTGTATAGTATTTTACAAGAAAGAATAAAAGATTAGAGCCAAGCCTGAAAATACAAATAAAATGCGTTTAGTTCTTCGTGGTAATCATCACACTTTTAAGGAACACCCAACCCTGCTTTCAAATATATAGTTTAGATAATATGGCTAAACTTAGTTTGTTGTTACTTAATCCTGCTTCATGGAGTGACGTCTTAATTTCCCCAAACAAGAAAAACAAACCCAGGCTGTAAAAAGGGCAGAAGTTTCCTTCATAATAATGTAAAATAATTTAGAATTGGTGTGTTTTCGTCGCTGTGGGAAAACGGGAAATTCTCAATGTGTCACTCCAACAGTATTAAGGAAATAAGCCCTTCTGTGCTGAGTGTGTGAGTCCTTGTATTTCCGTTCATCGCTTCGTGTGAAGGTGGGGGGGGGGTCTCCCTCCTGAGCTGTCATTATCTCCAGGGTGGGGTGTCAGAGGGCCTTAATGACGGCTTGGCTGTGTGGGTGCTGAAGAGGAGCAATCACGCTGAAGTCACTGGCCTGACGAGCGATTTTGTCTGTGTGTGAGTGTCTGTGCAGGTGTTTGTGGTGCGTGTGTCTGATTATACATGACACACAAGTGTGTGTACGTGGGTTTATTTCTCGTTCTGTCAGCCGTCAGAAATAGAAACGAGCCAGCAAACACTTGTATAAATGCCGGCGTGATTGAAAACGGCGAGCAGGATGGAGAAAATTGGTTTAATCTATCTTTCCCCTCCGTGCCTAATCTTGTTGGGGGGGTTTCTACTCTAATCAAGGCAGGATGCTGGTGGGAGTAATGTCGACACAGTGAGAAGTGTTAATTGGTTACTAAATCAACTCTGAACACTACTTGTGAGTCAAATAGTGGCACATGGGATGGTGACCCGGCACTCATGCATGTTCTGCTGTTACGCGACAGCTAGTCTCAGCTGTGGAAATACTTTACCTCCAATATGACAGCAGCACGGAAGAGATTGGTTGTCATTTATTTCTTGAGTTGATCTAGATTGATTCTGATACATTTCATAAACCCAACCACAGGTTTTCCCGCGACAATATACTCCTGGTAAATCAAAAATGTCATGTTTTGATTTGCGGAGTGGGGTTGCCGCTCTTGGAGGCCTCTCGTCGGTGTTTTTCTGTCCAGATAGACATCAGAGGACCAAACCTAGTGGAATGAAATGTCCTGAGACAATAATTGTGCACTGATTCTGTGGCAGAAGTGACTGCTGGGATTTGATGCCTGGATGATTTCCATCTGAGCGAGTTTGAGAGGCTGATGATAAGATGGAAAACAAAATCAAAGGAGGAGATGAAAAGCAGAGTGGCACACAAAAACCCAAAAGGGAAAAGTAGAATGAATCAGATGACTGACAGCAGGAAAGGACCAGGGAGAGAAGAGGTAGACGAGTGATGAGTGACACTGATGTGAGGATGATTAGGTCCAATAAGTCCCGGAGGACTAACGGTCTGAGTGGTCTCAGGCCATGTTCATATGCAATTGTGTACGGAACAAAATCTAAAGATATTAACCTTGTTTTAATATCTATATATTTGAAAGATTATATTGAGCCAGCCCGGCCGTAAATTATAAGTGGAATCGTGTCGTGATGATACAAATTTGCTGTAGCTGGCTAATAAAGCTAACGTTAGCTCTGTCTACAGCTGACTTCTTAATGTTTCCAGCTGACGTGTTTTTAGAAACGGGTTAGTTCAGTTTGTTTGGGCAGGTGTGAGCACAGTAATAGCACTCGGGATCTTTTTAGAGATCGTTTGTGGTGGAAACATGATCCAACCCAACAAACCAGGTGTACTGTACAGAAATATGCACTAGACCAGAACGCAGGACCTTCTTTCTGTACTTTTCTTCTTCTTCGGTTTTACTGGCGGACTACAAAACAATGTCAATGGTGCATGTCGCCACCTACTCTACCGGTGTGTGTGTGTGTGATTGGATGACTTGCTGCTCTGGGGGAGGGATTTAGCACATGGTCAGTCATGGTCAGAGCGTGGACCACATTTCAATGTAGTCCAAATTATTAGTTTGTAATGATAACATCTACATCTTACTTAAAGGAGAAAAACTCCTTTAATGTTACATCACCTGAAACTGTGGCGTGCTTGAAAGGCCTGGTGTTTTTACCGGCGACACGCACAGTTCCGCTTAGGTGGTATTAGTCACCACCGTCGGCGCAGAGTGGGTGGGCGACTCTTAAAGGCCGCTAGACTTATTCTCATCAGCAGCAGAGTGGCTGTCTGACTTTGACATGCTGTCGGTTTAAGGATGGTCACAGTGAAACGGAGGCCAAAACACATGTTGTCCACATCCTGTTTATTTTTGTCACATTCTACGGGGGGGCCAAGTTTCTCTTAAGGATGTGTGCAGCCAGTGAGCAGAAACTGGAATGTGAACAGGTAAGCAGTGAAAGTGAAGGAGAGCTGAGGCATTGCATTCCTGAAAAGCTCAATTTGGACAGTGCTCCATTTCTGCAATTTCCCGCTCGGACGTATTTCGCCTTAACACAACAAAGGTATTAGTGAAAGTGGCACAAGCTTAAAAGAATGATCGTGCAGCTCTCCTATAGTGACTTTTATTGGTCTTCAAATTAAATCATTTGGAACATTCGGTAGCCCACAGCCTCGGAGGGATAGCTCAAAAGGCACGGACAATTAAAGGTAGGCTGCAAAGACAGACTTATTGGGGGGGGGTTGCTCAGAGAAAAATATTTATTTTTATCCATCAGAATTCGTCTCTCTTCTGGGGCATTGTGTCTTGAAATCTCTGGCGCATTCGCCGTTTAGCCCCCATGCTCTGTCTTGCCAACTTAATTAGCATCGGTGGAGTTTGCCTGTCAGACTTTAACACGCAGCTGTGATGGTGGAGGCATTTGGATGAGGCTGTCGGCATCGTGGACGGGGCTTCCAGTGCTGTCGCGGAGCGGGAGACGTCCAGCGTCACGCAGAGGATTATTCGGGATTCGCAGAACTCGATTCCTTCCACTGGCTCAAAGAGATTTCATCAAATATGCAAGGCCTAAATACTGAAGCTGCATTTGCACTGTAAAATATTCACTTGGTTTTGTAAACGGTGAAAAAGTTTTGCCTTGATGATAATCAGCTTAAACACCAACTAATTATCACTAATGATTTGCATCTGTGTAAATGTGTGGTGATTTTTGCTGTACTTACTTGCATGTTTTGATTTTTGCTTGGCCGTAATCAGGAAATGTTTCATAATCAATATAGCTGCTGTGGTTCACTGGTCACTGAGTTGCAGCATTATTTTAGTAAAGAGCCCAGTTGCAGCCACTGACTGCCAGTCAAGTGATGCTTAGTTTCCACCTACTGTCTGTTTACTTAGACGCCATCTAGCAATTATCCCTCTGTTCATTTAGATACAAGCTTTGTCATTCCTGCTTTCAGTATAATACAATATAAGCTGTAAATACAAAGCATAACAAAACATGTTATGATTATTGTTTATATGCATTTTTATGCATGTTGGGGATTTTTAGGACATTGATCACCGTATTACAGAATTGCTCTTGTATAGTATTTCTTACAGGCTTTGAAATTCCTTAAAAGCAGAGCTGGACTGTATACTGTATGAATATTATAATAACCAAAAATAAAAAAGAGAGAGAGAAAAGAATGCAGGGCCTTAAATCTAGATTTATTAGCCTGATTTACCTTCTTGTCTATACAAGTTTGTGTGTCAAAGTATAAGATATACAGGCAAAAAAACCTTGAATTTGTTCCAAGTGAGGATCCCTGATTTATGAAAGAAAACCCCACTGTAGGTTTTTGGGAGAAAGGGAGTGCTGTAGGCCATTATTCAAACAGTTCAGGTACAGTAAAGTGATCAAGACTATACAGACTGGACTGTGAGTAATTACTGAAGAAGAGAGGATACGTTTCTGCTACTATCCATTTATGAAACTCTGCAGCTGTTCACATAGTTTAAAAAAAAATAAAAAAATTCTGTCAACATCTAAATACATGAGCTGCCAAATAACAGCTGATGGTCCTGTTTTATGCAAATGAGGACAACAACACCACTGCTTTCTGGCACAGCGTCGCGCTCCGAGCAGTTTTTATTCATGAAACTGTTGAACATGGCCTATTTGTCTTTAACGTGACCTAATAATAGTGCCTGCACATTTTCAGAGGCATTTCAAAGAGAACTGGTGGTTGTATCCAACCCCCCCAGAAAAGTCACCTAGAGCTGTTTATTTGGAGGCATTTTACATAGATTGTGTAAAAGCTGCACATGTTTCTGCACGAGCTGAAGTAGTTTTTCTCCGTGCAGAGCACATATAAGAAGAGGCTGAAAGAAATGATTTAACGGTCCCACAGACGATTTGAAGACTAGATTTTATGTTTTTCTTTTGGATGAACATTTGGCCCTGGCATTCCCTCAGACATCTTCATTTGTGGCAGAGAACATAAGGTAATGGGCAGTTGAACTTTGTATTTTTTTTTTTTTGCACAGAACCAGCTGTTGGCAAAACGGCAGTCGGCATCCCTGTGTGTGCGGCACTCCAGTGCGTGTGCACACCCCTGTGTGTAAGCCTGCCAGTGGCATCGGCTAGACTCCTTCCTCCTCTCTGGCTATGCTGTGCACAGACAGACAGCCCGCCCACAGCAACGCCAGCTCACTGCCTTAATATGTTTTGACAGAGGAAGCATTATCGCAGCTCTCGACGCCCATCTGCAGCACGGAGCATGAAGCTCTGAGGCGTGACCGGTGATTACGGAGCTTTAGAGGGAGGCCTGGTTGCTCACCATGACTTTGTTGTTTTTTTTAATTATCTGACCCATCAACGGCTTTGCTGTGTTCTCACTGCTCAAAATGTGACTATGACACAGCCTGGTGTTGCATTTATCAGCTCTGGGCCAAAACTCGGTTTCCTTTTTTTAAATTTTTTTTCCTCACTTCTCTTTTTCTTCTCAGTGGCTGGAAGTTACTCATCTTGCAAAATCTGGATTTCGTTCAAGTTTGTGTGCCAAGCATTTTCGGAGTGTAATGCTTCACCAGCCATACCCAGTACTCCACTAATAGGCGTCACTGCAGCTCTCTTTCTGTGTTTTATATTCCTGCATTTTGCTGCCCCCTCAAAATCCAGCCTGAACCTCAAAACAGCGTCTGTAATAATTTACGATACAAAGTGCTTCACACAAGCAGATCATAAACATTTTCCCATAGTTGTAGCAAATAAATCAAATAAAACCAGCTAAAGGGCAGTCAGTAAAAAGCAAGAAAAATCAGCATAAAAAGATTCAAAAGAGGACACTGATTCCACTGAGCGGATTTCTTCAGGCCGTGTAAATATCCAGTGTGTGAATCTGAAGCTAATCGACTGGCTAATCGTTCTGCAATAATTTCAGGGCTCTGGCTACATTAGCAATAAACTGCATCCTGCAAGCATGTGCCTGTCAATAGGCTTGTAATAACGAACTGGAGATGAGGAATATTAACTGATCTTAAATAGCTTCTGTATTCTGAATTCACCGGGGGAGTACGAGCTGGCAGCCAGTCTTTAATAAATGAACATTTGATTCCCTGATTTAGTCTTGTTTTCTCAACTGAAAAAATAGAAACAGATAATCATCAGTGCTTTTAGATTTAGTTTTCTATGCTTTTTTTTTTTTTTTTTGGATTCATTAGAGCACAATTTGTCTAATTTTCCTCTGGGTGTTGTGCTGGTTCCTCCAGTTTTTGTACCTGAAGTATGTAAAGGGGTTGAGCAGCTTGTTCAAGAGTACTGCATGAGTATGACCTCACAGGAGATAAAAACCCAGAGCTATACTGCCATCTGTGGTTTCAGATATACAGTACATTAAGTCGGCAGCGGCCAATGCCTGTATCCTGTAGCACAGAGTGTTGTTGCCCTGCTGCTGTTGTCAGATCAGACTCTCACGACCTGCAGTTCCCTATTTCACCACAGAGTGTCTCTGTGCATCTACACCTGCTACTGATGAACTTATCTTCATCTGTTCCTCCGTCATGTTCTGGCATTTATTACCCTTCTTCCTCAGTCTTCTCGCCACAGGTCCACCTCTCTAATCCCAAGGTTGCGATCAATAGATAATTTAATGCGTTTGCTGAAGGCTGAAGTCAAACTGTCACGTGCAAATGAATGTGGATTGCATTGTGTGTTTCCTAAATGCAATACTAATGGGAGTTCAGCTCATGTGGCTGCTCTGGCTGCATTAGAAAGAAGCTGCATCCTATAAGCACATTCCTTTAGGGCTGTAGATAACGGCCAATAGGAGATGAGCAATATGACTTTACAAGTAGCTGCTCTGAATTCATGTCTGGCATAAAATGGTACAAGCTGGAGCTAAAAAAGGGGACAGAGACCTCAGTATTGTCTCACCTGTCCTGTTGAACAACCAGCTTTCTGAGTGATGATGTGAAAATCACCAGCAAGGCTACTGACGAGGACCCCTCCATCCCAGGTTACGAGTTAAATTCAAGATTTATCCTAAAGCTCTTTGACGCCTTGTGCACTATTGACTGCTTAGTTAGGGGAAGCACGGTGGCCCATCACACAGTGGGGAGGTGTTGTTCACAGTCCAATCTGTGATGTTTCATTAAGGTGCGCCAGATGCATCCACTTTGCAAGCACATCTAAATGAGATGGATGAGAAAACAAATGCCCCACATCTAACGAACCATGCGAGTTTAACCGTCTATGGTATGTTCGTGGTGGACTGGCAGCATGTACAGGGCATCCCCCCCCCCCCCCCTGCCCAATGTATGCTGTGACACAAAATCAGCAAAACCCAATGGGCACTTTATTCGGCCTGTGTAAATGTAAAAGCCAGAAGAAGACTTTGTGTTTTTTTGTAGCAGTGGGTTGAAAGAAGCTGAGTAATGAAGATCTGTCCATGTTATAGTGAGTGACTTTAAGTCCATCTTCCATTCAGCGCCCTCTGACTGACTCAGATGTGTCGTGTCGGAGCATCTGACTCTCCAGAAGCCAAACGGGCACCAGGCGGTGCAGGTGATGCACCAGGCGGTGCAGGTGAATGAGCAGGTGAGCAGCCGGGGAGCGCGTTCCGTTGGCCGCGCGGAATTTGACGTCGCAGCGTGACGACGCGCGGGGACCTTGCAGCTCCATCAGGGATGGAGGAGCGCTCGGTAAGCAGGAGACAAGCTCACGCCGAGGACCCCGTGATGCGGCAGGGAGGCAGACGCTCTCCCTCCGCCTTCGTGCAGCAACAGTGAGACTGAGGGGGGGGGGGATGCGGTTTTCCGGCGGCGTCCGTCCCTGACTGAGCCTCGCTCTCTGACAGCAGGTGGAGGACAAGAGACTTCGCGCCGCTCTCTGCTGGAGGCAGCACTCGAGCCATGGCGGGCGCCAAGCTGACGCCCTCGCCCTCGGAGATCGACCCCGACGTCAAGACCGACGTGCAGAAGCCCCCAGAGCCCAGCTGGGCGCAGCCCGCCAGCCCTCTCCGGACCACGGGCTCCTTCGGGAGCGATGCCGGCCAAAGGTAGCCGCCGCAGATCCGCGCCGCGGGGTCGCGTGTTTCCTGAGCGCGTGCGCCTCGCCTCGCCTCGCACGCGCCGCCGCCGCCGCCGCAGCAGCAGCATCATCAGCCGAAGCGGCGCGATGCCGCGAGCTCGTGGTGCATAAAGTCTATGCTTGAAATAAAGCACGAGCTCAGTTGGCCGTTATACCGTCCAGTCGTTTCACCCGTGAACTGCGCCGCTTCACGACACATGGCTGAATATCAGCTGTCATGGCTCCTGTCGGCGTCACTGGGGTCCAGCTAATGGCTGCAGTGCACAGTGGTTACATAAGTCGGCGGGTGCTGCATCTCCACTGCACCTGAACGCGGCCGTGCGTCCAGATGTTCAGTGTGTGGTGGCAGGAATCTTGTTGCGCACGATGCAACCATGCGAGCCATGAACGATGCAAACCACAGGGGCTTATGTTGACATGCCTTCGTGTTTAGACGACGTGTATCTCAGCTCGGTGATGTGTGCACGCAGACACCCTCCACCAGCGGGACACTCTCCTGCAATTTGGTAGGCAAATTAACATGGTGCTTGGTGTCGGATGTCCTGAGCCCAGGACAACCGAGGAGGGGGAGGGACCACATGTCTTTTTTTTTGTTTTGGTTCTTTTTCAGGGGGGCAAAATAACTTGACATCTGCAGAATTGCTGCCATTACATCTCAAGATTGGCACTGCAATCTGCAGGTTATGTGATGTTGGGCTTGTGCGGCAGCGTTTCAGAGACCGCTGCACAGCCAATATGCTGCTGCTGCTGGTGGTGCAGTGTGTTCAGGCTCCAGTATTTGCAGCACACACTTTTTCTCGCCATTAGTTGTTTGAGGGCACTGGCGTATTTTGTTTGTGATCTGTTCACTGAGCCATGAAACGTTTGCTGTAGCATTTATTGTGCGACACGTTTTATTTTCAGGTTTGATTTTAAAAAGCAACAACCGTTACATGGGGGCAAAACATTTAATCCCATCTATTCCATACAGAATTGAAACATCATTATATGTAATGCAAAAACGGTATAGAAATGTGGCAAATTATAAGGGATTATCGCTGGAACCATAATCCCGAGGCTCTAAACTGAGACGTGTCCTTTTTAAATATTAATATAATGCAAATACATCAGCGCTTTTTAAATGCTTGTCAGTCAACTGAAGCCATACAATAAAATCTTCCAGTGAGCAAAATACACCGGCCCGACAGGCCTGGACGGATGGGATGACACGTTACAGAGTTGGCAGTGTTATCCCGCACTCGGAGAACACAGAGGGGCTGTCCTCAAAGACGGGGGAAAGGGATTCATCAGGCTTGAGATGACACTGATTGAAGACCATCTTTATATTTATCTTCATTTTTGTTTTATAATGACCTCCGTTTTAGCAAATACATCGTGGTGATGTTAATGGAACAGTTGGAAGGAATTCCTGTGCACCTTTGCCAGTAAATGGGAGGTTTGCGGTAGTGTGAGGATGTTTTCGCCCAATTTGAACAATATCCTTCACCTGCAGCACCTTCTGCAAAGGTGGCACTTCTTCTCAAATGTTGTTCGTCCTTCTAAACTTTCTGCTGTTTTAAAATTATAATGATAATTTGGGGTCGAGATGACGGCATATAGCTCAGAGGGACCTGCTCTGTGTTTTAACACTAACAGGAAGTGCAGGCACAGTAGTGTTGTGCAGAAAATGATGACGACGTTGAGTCATCTGTACGTGACTGCTGACTTTGATGTTTATGTCGGCGCTAATGATGAGCTTTAGGTGACAGAGCAATCTGGTTCCTGGAACTAGACTAGAATGTACAGTATATGGGGAACTTGATAACAGAGCGGATAACAAAACACTTAATTCTACAGATAACTTTGACAATAGATGTGATCGCAGCAATGGTGGTTTAAAGGTTGGCATTTGTGAACGGGGCAGCTGGTCATCAGTGCTATCAAAAGTAGCAGGAATTTAGACGGTGTATATGGACGACACTGACGTTAATGCAAGTGATGATGATGGTGACGCTGGCAAAGACAGCAGTGATTTAAATGAGCAATAATGAGCACAGGCTAGGATTTGTGCGATGTTGGACATGATGACGCTCGTGGTGTTGCTGGTGTACTTTAGGTGTTTGTAGTGATGATTGCAGATCTGTTGGAGCGATCGGCAGCTTAGTCAGCCGACAACTGGTCTGAACAGGCTGGATGAAGAATAGATTGGCTGCCAATCAGTTTTGACAAGTTGAACAATATTGACTCTGGCAGACTGTTCGTATGGGCATTTAATACACGATATCTTCAAATCGCAGAGGCTGTAAAACCTAATGCATCAGTTGCCCTGGGCAACCAGACTTGGACCACTGTCAACCAATTAGCATGGTTAGGTTGCCACGCTTGGCAGTAAGTTCTTAAATCGTAAATGAATGAATAAATGTTTGGCTTGGATGGTCGTCCTGTCACATTTCTTGACTCTGTCAGAAATGACAAGACCTGTTATTTTAATTCTTAAGTCCACACAGAGCTCCCGTGTGTCCCCTGCAGGCTGACAGGACGTAGGCAGCTTTCGAGGTTGTGAAATGTGATCAGCGTTGGATTTCTGTCCAGCTGGCTCAAGAATGAGAGGACGTGGAGGGAGGAGCGACAGAATCAATAACTTGGCCCAAAGACACGGCCTCTAAATAATCGATCTATTCCTGCATAGTTTACAGCACCAGGGAATCCCTTTTCTGTTTGTGTATATAGGATTCTCTATGCAGTATCGATGTCTAAATGCTGTAGGCAGTAAAAGAGACTTAATGATACTTGGAGAATCTTCAAGAACAGAGGGATCGACCATCTTTTAAACACGGGATGTGGTCAAAACAGATAAGAGTCGCGCAGATTTATTTTGGCTCCATCCAGCCTCTCCACCACATTGCCTCTCAGTGAAAAATCTGTTTGGAAAACGGGCATTTGGTTTGGCCTGTTGGTGTGCAATGAAACTTAATTTTAGATTGCAGTGGGAATTTTTAGAGTGCAGAGGGGTTTTAATCTGGATATAGGCCAGAACAGAGATGCATCTTGATTGACTGATATGCAGCATAGACTTTATAGCATTGGCTGATGTTTGAGCAACACAGAGCCTTCTACAGCGCTGACATGTCTGTCAGCCTAAAGTACCTTTTTTTTTTTTTATATCAAGCTGTAAAACTTGATACATTTTCTGTTTTTTGTTGTTTCTTTGGGGTGTTTTTTTTTTTTGTTTGTTTTTGCTGCAAAGTCTTGTGCAGTCAGCGACACCTTTTCAGTATCAAAGCTACACAGCAGACTTTGATTTTGGGACATTCGTGACCCTTTTGATGGATCGATTGACATTAATTGACATTAATTGTTATATATTTCTGTTTTTTGGCGTTTATCCTTTAGAAGTCTAATTTTCAAATTCTGCTGGAACCTTATCTCCCAGCACATAAAAAGAATGCAACAAGTGAGGGTACAACTGTAGGAGGCGTGGCCTCGTGGCTACATGGTGAGTGGGTCAGGAGACTGACTGACGCTGATTTAAAGGGCGTTAACATTCTTTATAGTTTTTTTTTTTTATCTACATTTTATGACACCGGTAAGTCCCAACCAGTCGACTCTGTCAGCATTGACCTTGCAATGTTCAGTGTTTGGTATGAAATGTCAATATTAACACCAGCACTGATGTGTTTCATCACAGTACAGTCATATTTGGTGTACAGCTCAAAAAACATCTTTAAGTGTGCTGTACGTCTTTAATTGACAGTTAAGTAGATTAGGAAAAGCTGGGACACAGTGGGAGATATTATACAGCGACGGTCCTCCGAAGCATATGAAGCCAATATAATGGGTACATGATATGTGCTGTAGGCAATGAGCCGCTAGATCAAGCAGAAGAATGGATTAGTGTAGGTTTTTAGGAAGAATCGGGACGAATGTCTGCAATGTCTCTTAACAGGGAAGTGGTCATATTTCTTGTCAGCAGTTTCTGGTCCAAAAAATCTACAGCATTTGTTATGTGCATCAGTATGATTGAGGTTTATGACCCGTTGAGTGTATTGCCTGTGAATCCTTCTGTTCACCAAAGCCGACTTTTGTCTTATTTTTTTGCACCTCTACTCCCACATACCTTTCTATCATCCCACTGCAAACACGGTTATCCTCTTCAAATCATGCAGTATATTATGCATCTTATACAACAACATTAATTTAATTTAAGGGTGAAAAATAAACTGTGAACATCCTGTAAATCCAAATGTGCCCCCCCCTCCCCAAACATGGTACGGTACAAGCTGCCTTGAGTAACAGATCTTCATTAATCTGCAACAGATAAATGAGAATTTCTCTTGGCGTAAGCAGCAGTCAGTTCACGTGTCCATTATCTCTCCGTTATTTCCCAACTGTTTCAATAAACGCTAAGATGAATGTAGATGTAATAAGAGAAGCAGCTCACTGATGTGTTATTAGCAAACCACTTGTCCTCTGCTTGCTTACTACTTGTTTAATCTCGACTGTTTTATCTTCACTTTATTGCTGGATGTCGACTTTGGTTGTTTGCCTATTACGCCGCATTATTCATGTTTCATGGTTTTATCATTAGCACTTTCTCAAAATGAGAGGGATTTATCCGCCATTTAAAAAAAAAAAGCAAACATGTTTGTTCACAATTTTCTGTTTATCAATCAGTTTTCCAGCCGATTACCACTTAATCATTTCTTTTCAAATTCCTTGCTCCTCAGTTACCCTGTGGGTGTAAATAACTGTACAGCATTTCACTTCTGCACAGACTGCTAAAGTGTGTGTCCTCCATCCGTTTTGTCTTGTGTTTATTTATAGCGCCCTGCTTTCACAGAACAATTACGCTTTCACTTTGATTGGAGTACCCGAGGTTTAATGAGGGGTTTTAATGCAAAATTACATGCTGTTCATCATTATTGTTCATAAAGCCAGAAGGATGAAATCTCCCCGCGGTTGATTTGAGAGTCGAAACGCAAACCTAACTGGTTGAGTGCACTGGTTGCTATGTCTTCCCCTAAACAAAATGAACATTGAAAAAGATCTTAGATTGCAGAAGAATGCATCTAAAAGTAAGCAAGTTTCTTTTAATTGAGTCTCCGTAACACAGAGACACCGTGTAGGCCTGACTGTGTGTTGTACATAACACGTGTATGTGTACGTAGCACTTGTGTACATGCACAGGCTAAATCGATGATCGCAGTCATCGTCTCTCTTGCCTCCTCCCGTGTCTTGAGAGCATTAGTTAGCAGCGAAACGATTAGAAGGCCCGGAGAATGTGAGAATGTGGGATTAATCGAGCGAAGCTGTCAAACGCAGTCGGCCCTGGATGTCAGCTGAACTTGATCTGAGCCGCAGATTAAGCTGCAATCTGCTCGAGAAAAAGCTCGGGCTGTTGCAGAGGTTGGAGTAGCAGCACCAGCACAGGCCTTCGAAATCTGAATTATTTCCGAGGAAGGGCAGGACAGCGCTCTGATTGTATGATGTGCTTGGTGAATGCTGTTATCATCGAGCCCATAACGTTTCTGTTGAATTATATGTTTGCATACACTTCAAACTCCACCAGTAACCTTCACATGCTTAGAGCATCAACTTACCGTGTGACCAGAGGCAAAAAATCAAAGTCTTGTTTTAAATCATGAGCCATATTTTTCCAATTATTTAATTTCCTCCTCTACATTTTTTATTTTAAAGGTTGCTCGTAGTCATTTTAACACCTGGTTATGTCATTTTCAAAAGTTGCTGTAGCTGGTAACGTAGCACAGATGTGCAGTTGCTATGGATACCTGCAGTTGTAATATACCTGCAGACTGATTTAGACTGAAGTTTAGCTGTTGACCAGACCTATGTGTGAGGTGGTCGATTATAAGGTTTTACTCTACACTTGCCAGCCAGGCAGAAGCAGGTATTTTCTGTGAGAATGGTAGAATGGAGCATATAGGTGTTGATGATTCTGTGTCCACCAGCTGTACGTACAGCACCTGTAGGTTACAGCCAGGATAATTGAGCTACAGGGCTGTCAGGGTCTTATTGTTTTGCTGTACTCTCACTCTTGTTTGTAATGGAAATGCCGCTGTTAGTTTTGCTTCTTTACCAGGCGTTAAGTTATTGAGAACCAGCTCGTTAGATTTTTGGAGAGGAGACCTTGAGCTGCCTCTGTGGCATGTGAGGCAAATTATGGGCACTGTAGTATATGAGGAAATGTTCCTGATGCAGGTTAAACGGATTGAAAACAAACAAATCCCATTTGTCCTTGAAATGCTGCAGAGATGGGGTATGTGCGGTAGGCCCTCCCCTTTTACATCAGTCAGCCCTTGAAGTAGTTCCCAGTGAATGTAATTGAAAGCATACTTTCAAGTGCTGGTCATTTTGCACTTGTTGTCTCAGCAGCTCAGCTCACACTCCAGACCTCCAGACCTGCTGCAAAGAGGTGAGGCGCAACTAGCTTCTTCGTTTTATGTATTTTATCATAATTGGAGTAAGACATGAAGGACAGCGTAGTGCTAACTCCATGAATATTAAGGATGTATGCATTTCTTTTGGTTGATGGTGGGGGAGAAAAAACAGAGGAAGGAGCAGAGTCGGTGTGTTGAATGCATCAGTTGTATAAACTAATGGAGGCAAAGGGAGCATCTGTTTATCTTCGCCTCTGTACTGCTAAAGCTCTTAGCAGCCAGATAGCATCAAATGTCTCAGTGAACCAGTCAAATAGCTGTAAAATGAGTGAAGTGTTGCTCTGCCACATGCAGCGCAGCACTCCGTTGCATATTCCTGCAGCACAATGCAGTTCAGCTTTGCTGTTATCAGAAAATGTCCAAAGTGCAATCCCATCCTTTTTTTTTTTTTGTATGATTTATCTCTATTTTAGACCTGTACTGCCTGTAAGATGAAGTGAAATGAGTTGAATATTAACATGAATCTGTCTTTTAAAAAACGTGAAACTCTTTCATGCAATATGATTGATAGCAAAAAAACCTCCAGGGTTGTCACGTGATAGTCGATGGGTTGCCAGATTGCTTACAGGCGAACCTCTAGTGAATTCTATCTGACTGTGGTCTGTTGTTGAAATGGCAAATGATTATTGATTAATTACTGGAATGATACATGTCCTCTCTTGTGACTTAGCTACTTCCTGGGTTTAATGGATACTCCATTAGTCCAACTAAGTGTAAAGTAAATGGCATGACGACTTTCAGCGTGTCAGAAACTTCTATAATGACCTTTTTCAGCCTTCCTTCGTCACACTTTTGACCAACTGATGTGCTCTGGTCACTTACAGGATTCAAAGGGATGTCAACCCAAATTATATTTTTATCCATCTTCTTTTGCTGACATTGATATTTTTAGATGTGCTTCGCATGGGGCATTGAAGGCATCTTACGCACTAGGCCTACAGTACAATCAAATTTGTTTTTTAATTACAAGAACAGCATAAAAACCAATAGGTGTGATATGATATCAGTTTAATAATTCACTTTACAATGGTTTCAAGCATAGAAAGATATTACTGCACGCGACATTGAGGTGAGGAGCTCAGTGTGCACAGTAATATCTTTCAATTTCAGTATTACACAGCTACAAAACAGTTCAGTGCAATTTTTTATTAATCAGACCAACTGAGCTGTATTGGGGTGTGCAGATTATATGTGTGAAAAGGACAAAATGAGTCATAGCTTTGGAACAATGTGTATCACAACTAATTGGCTGTACAGTAACTAGCGTATTTGGGACATTTGTACTTTTGATCGTATGGTCTTGCTTATACAGTATAAACAGGATTGTTGGATCAAAATGTAATTAATATGAATCTGAATGATTGATATGTGTCTCGTTATTAGTGCTAGACCTAAATGTGATGGCAATAAATTATTAAACCCTGTTGAGGGCGCTTGCATTTTCAGACTTGAGTATGTCGTTAAAATGAATCACAATTTCTGCAATCAGATGGGCTATTAATGATGCTGGTCTAAAGGTACAATCAATAACCGTATCAGGACTGAATATTTACAATACAGAGGAAGACATTTTCTAGGGGATAATGCACAAAACAAGAAGTCGTCGGTACAAAAACTCTTGTCTTTAAAGGCACTTTAGTTTTCTGTTGCATTTACTAGACCTTATTCACAGAAGACATTTGACCTGCCATAGCTGGAAAGGCACAAATGTAACTAGTAACTTCAATGATGGCTCCATTTCATTGGCGTGTCTCAGTAAACTGTCCCAGATGGTTACAGTACAGGTGTTTCAATACCAGACCTCTTGAACCGGAGCACCGAAAGTGAAGGGAGCCATAATTAATGTTGTTAATTACACCAAGTTAAATTGTCCACTGTGATAAAAGTCTACTGCCTGAATCATTAGCGTCTGACTCAGCCGAGAAGTCCACGTTGTGGTGTGCATTACCTGTTCCTGTGTAATTACTGGGTCATTTTATTTTGGATTTTGAATATTTGACATGATATGTAGGTACAATTAAGACATTTTGAAGAAAAAAAATTCCTTAGATTCCTTGCCACAGAACAAATTGCTCTGTGCAAACTTTATGGTTCAGCCTCAGGAACTGGTTTCCAAAGGAAGTCATAGCCATGGAGTGAGCAAGTCAATTTGTTCCGCATCAAATCAAATTGTGTTTAACCTTTGGGGGGGGGGGGG
>JAVQJF010082572.1:0-57184 GCA_036023855.1 Gadopsis marmoratus | reverse complement strand
GCCCCCCCCCCCCCCCCCCGCCCCGCTCTGTGTAAAGTGAGATGTGAGCCCCCTCTGTGCTCTCGCAAACACTGGGGGCTTTTGTGTGTACATGTGTGTGTGTGTGTGTGTGTGTGTGGGGGAGAGAGTGCAGTGGCATTAGCACGGCTTGCTAGCCTGCACACTAATGCAGAGCGGTGCCCTATAATAGCCAAGGTTCATTCAGAGTCACTCTCCCACAGATTTCAGGAGGCACATTCTATATGGTGGAGAAAAGGGGGAAAACCTCCGCAGATCACCAAGGCTGATTACAGCCCCACCGTCCCCCTTTCTTTTCTCCAGTCACAAAGGCCGGTCATATCTAATTTCCCACACGCCACAAGGTTCACTGTTTAACGCGGTCATAGAAACACCCATGCCATCTCATAGCGGCCAATTCAATTAATGAATGGATCGTTTTGATCCGAGAGCGGGAGAATTCCGCCACTTTGACTCAGTCAACAAAAGCCTAATTATTTTTTCTTTGCCACCAGCGGAAGAAAAGGAAGACCACTGCTGAAACGTTGACAAGCCTCCTCTCGTTATGATAAGTTTATTTGTTTGAAAAGTGACGCTTTTCTTTTTTTCTCTCTTTTTCTTTTACGGGGACAGAAATTGCTCGCATCTGATTAGAAGACAAAAAGAAAGGAGGGATGGATTGAAAGAGAGATGGGCGAGTGATTCAGATGAGTCCTTGGATATGCCTGGGGTTTAAGAGCCTTAAGAAAGACAGCCAAAATGAAACAGGCAGCAGGGCACAGAGGGAAGGCTCCCATCCACCACACTATTATTTCCCAGCAGTCATATTCAGAGGTACATTTCCAAAAAAAAAAAAAACAACTTTCCCACAAGACCCACTGAATGTAAAAAAGAAATTATTATAACTGATGATGAAAAATGACTTTTGCGAGCTCAACGCGCTACCCTCCCACTGTGATGAATCTTTGCAGAGTAACCAGTTCGCTTTTTAAAGCTTAAAAGAGTAATTTGAGCCATGAAAAATAGTCTTAATGGCAGCATGATAGCAGACGTCTTACAACGTGACGTGATGGTTACGCCCGATGAGCTTAAAATTCCACCAGCGCAGGCGGCACGCTGGACATGATGGCGGTAAATAAAGGATGAAGGAAAGCATCTGCACATGTCCCGAGCATATGGCCGCATAAACCCGCACCCAGCAAGCAAACCACCGCTCCTGCGCAACCGCTGCCTGAAATATAACAAACTAAGAGGGTTGCTGAGGTAGAAGAACAGAAAAATGTCCTGAACACAACCAAAAAACATCTGTGCTGCTGTGCAGCAAGCCCGCTAATCTGCTTAGCTCCAGCCAGGAGTCTGAGACAGCAGATCTGCAAGGTGACGAATGGCGCGGAGGAATGCACGTGCCAAACATATCGATGTATCTGAAGTGGATTTGTCACAACTGAGGCGCAATCCTCAAGGTCACATTTGGGAAGCATCACTGTGTGCTGAATTATTCCTGTGTATTTAAATATGGGAAATTCGACTGACACTTGGAAAGCAAATACATTTATATATTGATATAAGCGGTAGCATATGAACTTGAGGTCACGTTAAGTTATATAGCACAAGAATCGTATCAAAGTAATGACATCAGTCGCTGGTTCTTCAGCTGATTATTTCAGCGAATTACGCCTCAGTGACACGTGTAATTGATTACAAGTTTATTCAAATAATCATTTAGTTTAACTGTCAAATTAATGCCCCTGAAAACCAACTATGTCAGTTTTGACAATTCTGAATACTGTGATCGCATCTTGATACTTGTGGGTGTAATAAATCAATAAATGTGACCCGTTTGACTTCATAATTTGTCATGCACAATCCTCGTGTCGTTGCTTTAGACACCCAGCACAGTGTTGGTGATTACACAATAGCGAGTGGGGATAAACATCTCCGTATGGTCCATGAAAGCCATAACGGATTGGCCCAGGTTAGCAGATAAGTAAAACAGACACGCATATAAGGATAATACACCTCCCACAGCCACGTACCACAGCAGGCACATAATCCACGATAAACTGTGACCAGCTCGTCTGTGAATTGACTCATCGCAGCTCAGGATTACAAAATGGGATCGTGGAAGACTTACCCAAAATATTCAGCTATCCCACAGAGTATGTGACGTCGGTAGGCAGATCTACCTCCCTAGAGCCCGGCTACTTCCTCTCTGCTGTTTAGGAGACAGATGTGTCAGTTTTGTCACTTCCATCTACTGTATGTGGCGATAATATGCTTTACATCTCAACTAAGGATGGGAACGGTGTCTACTGCAGGTTCGTTTTGTGATTCGTGCTGACGGAACGAGTTATTTTGGCAGGAATGTCTTTCCCGTTCTTGCTCTAACAACACCAGTTATCGGAAATTTGTATGGATTTGCAGCCATGTCATTTCTTTTTGTTCCAATTATAGTCGCCTCATAGGAAAACGGGAAGAGGTTTATTCAAACCATTACGCCAGTGTGTTGCTGACAAGGCTCAGACTTAAAAACTGGGATGCAACAGTTTTGCTCGAGAAAGAATGATGGGTAGTCGCAGCCTGAACAGTGCGTCTCATGAGAGCATTTTAGTGAAAGCAGATCCATCCCTGCTGGATCTCTGCATTGTTTTGAGCGCACCTCTGCTCACAGTTGTGTTTTATTTATGTATCAGATTTTTGTCTGATAAAGAAACAAAAGATGCATGTAATTGAGCTATTACTATGCAAGCTTTCCTCTTTTTTATACGCCGACTTCCTCATTTGCTTACGCGTTATCTTTCGGTGCATATGACTTTATCAACGCTGACTCTGGATGTTCTAATTACCAGCTAAAATGTACCTTCATCATGTAAATCGACACTTGATAAATGACACACTTGACTGTGTAAATGATCTCCAGCTAAGCCAAACACAAACATCTTCCGCTGAGTGTCGCTACAGCTGACACATTTAATGTTTTTTTTTATTAATTTCTTTTCTAAAAAGTAAGAAAAACCACCTCATCAATTACTGTGGGTTTCTAAATGTGCTTTTCGGAGTGATTAGTGTGTGAATTTAAGTCGCTCCAGTTGTGCCGATGACAAGTTATGAAAGGTGAATGCCAGCGGAGTGCTGCAGGTTTAACTCGTGTGTGTCTGTGCTGGTGATGCCTGTGTGCATTGAAAACACGATTGAGTGTCCAAGAAGCCAAAATGTGACTCTCCGTCACCCTTTGTAACTGCCTTTGCTGCAGTACTGGATGAAAAATAAACTAACTTGAATATTTCCTTCTGAAACCGGGCAGCCAATCCAAACTCTGTATTGATGCAAGTAAATGGCCTCAGAGGAGCAACAGCTCGCACGCTTGACTTTGTTTTTCCACTTCTTCACTGTGGAATTCTGTCTCATTTTATAGTCTCACGCCACATAATTACATTCCCTATAATAACATGGCTGTTTGTCTGCCACCTGAAGTTGCACTGTTGTAAACATGTGGTGTTGACACAGCTACGAGACACCAAATGACACCATTTCTTTGGCCATGTTGGCAACCAAATATCGGAAGGATTGCCATGACATTTTATACGTACACTCATGGTCCCCAGATGACGTATTCTAATTACTTTGGTGATGCCCTGACTTTTCCTCTAGTGCCAACAGCAGGTTGACATTTTTGGCTCTGCGCGAAGCGTCTCCACAACTATTGGATGGATTACCATGAACTTTGCCACACACATTCACATTCCCGTCAGGATGAATATGTAATGTAATGTAATTTAATTTGCCCAATACTTTGGTTTATGTCCAAACACCTTGAAAGCTAATGTCACTCCCACTAGACTGAGGTGTGCTTTGTGCTTAGCGCTAATTAGCAAATGTTAGCATGCTGACATGCTGAGCTAAGAGGCAACCATGTTATACATGCCAAACATCAGCATGTTAGCATTTAGCCCAAGTGCAGCCTCCCAGAACCGCTAGCACGGCTGAAGACTCTTGCACTTTGGTCTGTCACGCAACTTTGCGTCAAAGCATCTAAAATAACAAGACCACGTCAGCTGGTTTAATTTCTTCAAATGGTTTTCATTCCCATTTTTGTCACTTGGGTTCAACTGCATCAGCGCTTGTGTGTGGATGAAGATCCACACGTCCTCCTTGTATTAAAGGGTTGGAGGTGGTTACTGTTCTGGCCGGGAATCATGCCCCTGGGATCCAAGGAGCAATTTATCACTGCAGCACATGCAATCCTTTGAGGGGTCTGGTTAGAAAAAGACTGTCCAAAGTCCAGCATTTGTGTCCTTGTGGCTTGTAAAACCATTTACATTCTCATGTCACTTTATCATTATGTCCTTTACTGCCAGACATTCAGCAAGAACGCCAACCTGCATATTATGCCATAATTTTAAAACCCTAATCATCATTTAGGGCTGACACATACACATTTTACCATGCCATGATTTACCACAGGAGCTGCTCTCCTAAACATATGTCCGAACACTGGCAGGTCTCAGAGGATTCCCAGCAGCCACAGAGGAATAAGAAAGGTGCACCAATTAGATAAGAAAGGACATCCATCTGATGTATTGTGTGCATGATGGAATATGATGCACATTGATCTAATATGATATCTCTGTAGGGCACTTGAGCACAGCGAGGTGGCAGTAGGTTTTCCTCCACTGTGGCTACAAATCCCATATAGTGTATATTAACAACAGAAGCGCCACTGAGCCCCGTGGCTTCTGTAAGTTGATGGACCCCTCTCCGATTCTCGCTTCAGTGTCTCAACTGCTGCAAATCCCGGGTTATTAAAAAGGAAAAAGCTACACGTCTGTGGCCGAGTAGCTGATATACGGTCAACTATGGGGTGTTTGTTTTCAGAACACACAGCCAACCTGCTTTGCTCTGTAACCTGTGGCTATGTTGATATAGAGTTTCACTTTGCTGCTTGCACTTTGTTGCGCCTCGCAGGGATACAGATGAAGAAAAACAGAATACAAATGGTTTCTATATAATGCTACCTCGTGTGGCAAATCCACCGCTTCTTCTCTTACATTTGGGAGCCCTGCTGATTGAGGTTCAAAGTGACTTGTCTGTGATAACCCCCGTTGTGGTCCCGGTGGGCTACTTAAATACATTCGGGGGTCATGGTTGCCTACCTGGAGGTCATGGTTGCTCACCTGGAACATTTGCCACTGGGTGGGCTTAGTGTGTCCAGGTGTAAAACAGGTAACCTCTGACCTCTAAGGGTCACACTCAGACCACCAGGGCTCTTATAACAAGAGAGGAAGGGAGAGCCGTAGGAATAACTTAGTGAAGTGGCTGTGCCCGAAATGCTATAAGCATAAATATCTCCCTTGGCCAGGAAGGATTCATTTGCTCTTTTGCTGACTGTTAAATCTTTGGTTTCCCTGTTGGAGGACCTGAGGTGAAATCCTGTCTGTTGCATAAGCAGATCTTTGAGGAGGATTTTAACTGCAAAGAACTTCAAAGTATGCATTTTCCCACCGATGAGCGCAAGGACTGCTGATCCACAAGATCATCACGTCAAGCCCTGTTTAGTTTCTTCCGTTATCTGCACGACAACATGCACTCTTGCCTGTGCTCATTTTTAAACATGTCACTGATCAACAAAATAGGAGCAAACTGCATTAAATGTGCATGTGCAGAGAACGTTGCCTCCGCTGATAAAATATGCGTCTGGATTCTGAGACGCCCGATTTTGATAAACGTGTAACGTAAATACACACAGAAAAAGGACTGAACAATCCCCCAAAGAATGCATGTCTTCATGGTTGATTGGTCGGGGGGGAGAATAAGTGGATTCATTAGATTTTTTTGACGTCTGACCGGCTCATCTTTATCGCCAGCTGCTTGAAACGCTGACGAAAAAGCGGCCACATTTGTACCTCTGATTAACTTAAACGGTTCAAATTCCTCAGAGAAATTAAAGGGCATGGCTAGCTGCAAGCTCTTCCGTGCCTCATGGCTTCAGAATGCTAATATGTAATTTGGAGACATGTCTAAACATATTTGAGTTTATCTATTTATTAAAAAAAGGTGAAGACACGGCCCGATGACTCAGCGGTGGTTGAGACCGGAATTATTTGGTGAACAGATAATAAAAACACAAAATGTGACGCTGAATAATCCTTGAAGGGAACAAAGCGCTAGTGTGAAAGGGGAAGTTTTGAGGGCTGCCGATTTTTTTGCTGAATAAAGCCCCGTTTCACCAGAGCTCTCATGATAGCTTAGCCGGTCTCATGATTAATCATGTAGCACCCGCAGTCCTGACATAAACAAAATTGATAACAGTTCAGTGTCCGAGAGAAAAGTAATAGCTCGGGGACCGTGTTAGTTTCAGCGGTGCGATACCCAGAATGTGAGCGGGCACAAATTGTCTCATGATCCTCGTTCTGCTTTGTGATAGTTTCACTTGCTTGATGCACCAGCCTCGGGGCAGAGCTCTGTTTAATTCGTGCACTGCCTGTTACACAAATTGCAGTCGTCGCACGCAGGCAAAGTTTGCCTACTGTAACATGTGCCGACATGGCCTCTTGGTAAACAGGATGTTTTTGGATCCAGGTGATGTAGACACTGTGGGGCATTAAGAGTAACTTGTTGCTAGCACTCACTGGCTAACGGACTTAAAGGATAAGAGTGGCATTGGAAAAATGTTACAAGGCCGTAACATTTGGGTTTGGGTCTCGTTTCATTTTGAGTTGTCTCAGGAGTGACTGGCAGAGGAGGGCAGGTGATGATGAGACACAGGTGGGCTGTTTCTTGATACTCTTGCAGTCCAGCGTTCTCTGCATAGATCTCCTACTGCATTACCTTCTGCCTGCTCCCAGTCGGTTCTGGTCACCGGTTTGGATCTGGTCTGTCCAACTACTGGATTTGTTTTTTTCTCTTGCCTGTACCTGGATCGTGCTCTCACTCTACAAAGTAAATGTGTTGACTGCTACCAGCATCCTTGTCTCCCGTGTGCTCCCTTCTCTCGGGTCCTTCTGTGTTACCGGGTCTTCACAAAAAATTCTAAATCTTTAATTGGCAATTCAAGGTGTTAGCTGCATTGGTTGCCATACATACTCACTTCCCCGCTGTTACCTCCCCATCTTTGTAACTCCCTCCTCTTGACGGCCCATATGGGAAAGACTGCGACTTAAGGTCTACAAATATGGAATACTGCTCCCCAACTGGCTGCCGCTTCGGCTCATTGAGCTGCAGCATACAATTGGTGTGTTAGGAATATTTTGTAGCGCTTCCAGATGCCAAGAGCGACGGCGTGCCCATAATCAGGTGAACAAATTTCCAAGCCTCTTGTGACAACAATAAGGATGTTTACTGCAAACGCAGCATGCATTTCAGCCAGCGCTCAGTAGAAAAACATAATGCTAATTAGGTTCATTTTAGTGTGGGAAGCAGCTCTGCTGTTGGTGTTTTGTTGAGCTCAGCAACAGGTTTTTCCAAATGAATTATAAATTGGCAGTGATAAGATATGCATTGCAGTACCTAGAACTCTGCTTATACATACATATACAGTTATAGCTGCAACTCTGCTGCACATCCAGCCCATGTATTATTAAAATGGCAGCAAGTACAGCCCCGAGAGGAGGACTCAAGATGTGTTTCTTGTGTATTGGCCATAATCAGACCACAGACAATATCTTTTAGATGGATTCTCATTTTGGAACAGGTGGGAACATTCACACATGTATTTTGCTTGGCTCAAAAGGAACATTATGATGAGTGCAATAATCAGATTAGACAATCAGTCATCCATCAGCACGGAGGATTTAGTTTTTCATATGTTGCCAACCCAGTACATGTAAAAACTGAAACCGGCAATTTGACATTGTCAGTATTTTCTTCTCTTTTTTTTTTTAGCTCATCAAACATCACCTTTCTTTGAGTGTAATTGCTCATTTGGAAATACATTAAAGTGATTCTGACAAGCCCTGAAGCATTCACAGTTTTGCTTTAGTGAGGTTGTGCAACCTTACAAGATCTGTGCAGAATGAATGGCGGCAGCAGGATTTAAAATTCTCCTCGATATTTCATCTTATTTTCTACATTATAGAAATTTTCCTTACACAACAGTTTTGGATGTTTTAGAATGTGTTTCTGTGCCGTGACGTCCGGAGAGATCTGACTACCTCTGTGGGACAACGCTGAAAGCACTACGCTGTTATCTTTCAAATGCATGCATATTTCCTCTCGAGGATATCTATTTTTTAAGCTGTAGGAACACAGTCTACAAACTGTACATATTTGTTCTACTTTCTGATTTGCAGCTATAAATGCTTCATGTGATTAATGCTCGAATGCTGAATTAGTACACAGATGTAGGTAAGACTTCTTCAGTTGCATTTGTTCAGCACTTATGGAAACAGAGTTGCAAAGTCACAATGAGAAATTAGAAAATCACAAAACAAACACTGGTCTCTAGAGGATATAAATGAGCTCATGTGTACGGGGAGAGCTTGCAAATGACTCCCTTTTATATTTGTCCCGGTGCAATTCCAGATCATTCGGGTGCAGCCTTGGTTAGTTAAAAAGCATCTCCTTCAAAGGGTGCACCCCGCGCCGATGGTTTGGTCTACCCGGCGTACATTTCATGCACCGATTGCTACAGTCAGTTACTTTCAGACATGCCAATTTCAAGCAGCAAACACACTCAGTTTCTAAAGTGAAAAGATGAGGACTGTTTCACAGTTTCTCGTGCGTCTGGAAATTAACTTGTGTCTTCTGTTCAGGAGGTGCGGCGGCCCCCTTGCTTTTCAGTTTCGTAAAGTGAGCCCTATTCAGCTTGTTTTACATTTTATTTGTTGGCTGTGGAGCTCACTGCAGCACTAATGCAGTCTATAAGTGGTGGGCACGCTGTAAAGCTTGTACTGTATGTATCCAAGATATGTTTCCGAAGATATAGTGGCGTTTTCTTCATTGGACTTCCTTTTCTTTGAGGTTTAGGTTCCGATACAGGCTCTCTTGTAGACAAGGAATTAAAGGGTTTAGCTCTGGATTTAAGGAGAAGGCACCAGTCTGTGTTTCTACCGAAAAAATGAAGCACTTTGTAGCTATATTATTTGTTAAACAGGTGCACACATAAATGTAATGCAGTTCAATTTGGCATTATGTAGCTAGACACAGTTGAAAACTATTTATTTTAGCCTGAGGCTTACAGTTACAGTTGAGTGAGGGAATCTATGAGCTGAATTTTTAAAATGAGCTCAGGAGAGTCGTTGCAGGCAGAAAGTGGAGATTAAAAATGAATAAAATAAACAACAGCTCCTCGTATTTACCACAAAGGATCATCCCACGCTGACGGCCGCGCAGACATTTTTTTTTGCATTTTTCCGAGAAAAGATTTCTTTCAAAGCAGTTGCGAGTTGAAGCGAAGCACTTCTTAAGGCTAAACACGACTTTGTTGCTGTCCGTGCTTAAAAGGTGAAACGTGAAAATGCTGCTTAAAGAGTTAGCAGGGGGTGAATGAACGTGGCTGGGTATGTTTGTAAGCCACTGACCACAGAGTATCCAGGCACCAAGCTGTGCAGCGAGAGCAACCCGGGGGCAGGACGGGCGAATAACTCGTGAGAATCAGAGTTGAACTCGTGCGCACGGCGTGGCCACCTCGAGGCACGTGGACACGCCAGCACACACGGACATGCACACGATAGCCTCAACCTCAGGTAGCGATGTCTTAGAGGCAGCACTGACGTGGTGGGAAGAAGCCGGAGCGCTCAGCGAGCCAAAGCCTTACAAAGCCCCGTCCGTCAGTGCGTTAAAGTTATTTTTGTCGTTTCCCAATAACTTGTTCACCAGTGAGGGGATTGTTTTGTCTCCGCTGAGGTGTGTGTTCACGTCGGTGTGTCTTCACTTTTGCCCGAATGTGTTTATCCGCGCTTGTTCCCACAGACCCGTCGCCGCCTAACAGCAGCGCTAAGTGGGTCAGCATTCCATTTCAAATGCTCCGGCAGCTACAGCAGAGGCCTTGCAGGACCATGCGACTCCTCACACGTCCTAACAGGCCTGCGTTGCATTGTATTTGCTCTCCATGCATGTATATGTAGAAGGTGAAGTTAAGAAGAGGACGTCCTTGCCCTGCACCACCGCCGTGAGGGGAAAATACATTAAAAGTGTGCAGGCAGCTTGTCAAACAGTCGTGGACAGAAGCTATAAATCGTGTTGGTCCCTGTAAACACGATTTGCTAAGAGCCAAAAGGTGCCTGGCAGGCGCCCCTCTGTTATGAAACGTGAAGGGGGGGTTGTTATGGTATCTTCTTCCCTTTATTATTACAGTCCACACCTGGAAAACACGAGCTGGCTCTCCCTTTAAATCCGGACTACCTGGGAATGTAAAACTGCAGACGGGATGAGGCGGCGCTGAGCAATTAGCAGGGAAACATTTGCACAAATTAAGTTATCCCCAGTTTGCCGTGATGGAGAGAGCTTTTAATGATAGGTCACCACTCGTGCATTAACGGTTTCAAACTTCTTTTTTCTGTTTAAAATCCTTTATTGCTCTCGAATAGATACTTGGCTCAACTCTGAGTGGCTTTCTCAACCCTCAGGCCCAGAAAACCCATTAACAACCTATTATATCCTCACCGAAATGTGTGATTGTTGTTCAGGGCAAAATGTCATATGTCCTTTTGCCAGCTATGTTTTCTAGTAATAACCTGTTTTCCTCAGTCTGCACTTTGTGTACTTTGATATTTTCTGCGTTGACGTGAGAGACATTATCTTGTCTTTCTTGCATACGATGACGAGAATAGGTCTGGGCAGAGATGATGTGGGCCAGGAATGAATCTGACATTCATCCCTTGCTTTGGTATGTTCTGTGAGAGTATAAATAAGTGACTGTATCTGCTCCACAAGGTCAGACTTCTCATATACATCTTGGTGTATGATCTGTCCTTTCAGCTGAAATAGACTCACTCTCTTCGGAGTGCTCGCTCTTTATCCGTTTACTCTGTTGCTCTTTATTCTTTTGCTTAATTAAAAACGTACAAAAGACAACAGTTTGTGGGACTCATCATTTTATTTGCTCACTTCTTCACAAGGAAATCCACAATTTCCACAAAAATTGTCACTTCTGAACGATCAGATCTGCTCTTCCCAAGAAATTATTCCTTTTTCATTTCTGCACAGAGGTAGTGTTATGTTTAAAGGCCGTGACAAGTCTGCATGCTTTAAAAGGAGATAGGGGAGATTCCAGGCGAAGAACGGGACTTCAGCTCTCGGCTCCTGTAATGTACACACACTCTTTTTCCACTTTAAACTGTCTCCTGATCCCGGAGACGTGGCGGCTCTCGCTGTTCCCGACGCTCGCCACATCCAAGATAACGCTCTGCGTGGACTGAGAAAGCAGGTGAAATGCAGGTTTGCAGGTCGAACGCTCATCACTCCACTCGCCCAGGCCGAGGGGAAACAGATTTGTGAGGACGGAGATCAACGTGTGATTATTGTGCTTTATGTGCACCCTTGCAAATCAATCATAAGCAACGGGAAAGTGTGTTAAAGTTATGGCATCGTTATTTTTAACGTGCCACTGCGGTTGTACTGAACAGAACACAATCAGCGGCAGTCCTGCTCGTTTTTTACTCGTAAGCCAATAAGACCTGTTCTGCAGCGTTACTTGAGTGGTTTCCACTCAAAATAAGGAGATGACTAAAGAGAAGACCTCCATTTTGTATGTTTTTTTAACAAGTTAAGTGTGCTTTTATTGACCCAAAATTTACATACAGATTGTTATATTGAGCGCGTCAAGGTAATGCTGTTAATGGCACGAGGGTCTTTTGTTAATTGGAGCCATTATGGCGATGTTTACATCTGAAGTTAAAAAGAATTTATGCATAACTAGCTGACCTTGCCCTGACTTTAGGTTAGTTCTTTCAAACTGATTATGAAAAGCTGATGATTTGCATATTCATTGGTATAAACACATTGCAACCCTCACGACGGAGAGTATTTGTATGCACAAACCTCAGTGATCAACATTATCAACTGTGTCCTTATGAAAGGTTAGGCATATATACATACTAATATCCGCTTCATAACTTTTAAAAAAGGAGTCACTTTGAGTGAGAAGATTCGGGTTGAGAGAGCGACTCTCAACCATCCATGGCAGCCATTGTTTCAATGTCACAAGGGAATATAAGCAAGTTTTGGATTCATTGGCTTTACAGTTAATTGTATGCTTTTTTATTTTATTAATGCACCGACAAAAAGTTTACGTTCTAGGCAGATTTCCAATGTTCAACTCCAATGTAGACGACAAATGGAATGGACTTATAATTATAATAATAATAATACTCCTTTATTAGTCCCTCAATGGGGAAATTACAGATATCAGGCAGCACTTTGTCCCCTTCTCAACCTGGTGGTCAAGACTCCCTCTAGGGAAGTTAGGACAGAAGAAGAACGAGTTATGCTGCGCATAATGGTTTGGAACCACTGTGCTATGGACATGTCAGACAGCCCTCTATGTCACCAGCATCAAAACACTAAATGAGTGAATATCTGTTGGAGGGATGGCTTTAATCCCTCCAGTAGAGTTCCAGGCTTTTACAATCAATGCCAAAGAACATTGAAGCTGTTCCTTTTCCTTTGTTTGTCAGCCATCTGTACATTCCTGCAGCAGATGTAGACTATATGCTCACTGTCTCCATCTTTGAGTTTCCCTACAGGATCCACTCGTGACAGCTAAGGCATGATTACGGTAGGGATAACAATAGGAATGCATAGGTGATGATTTGGGGCACGAGGCAGGGCACAAACCTAAACAATTGTTTGTGAAAGTAAAAGGAGCATTCGTAGAAGCAGAGGTATCTGATTGGCAGTGCTCGGCCCTCAGCTGCCCAGGTCACTGCTGTAAGCGAGTGCGTCATTAGTCAGCTGAATGAATAAATTAGAATTAAGTTACTTTGATTTAATAAGCAGTCTAGGAAGCATTCTGGTTTTCACTGAGGCAAATGTAAAAAAGGTAATCAAACGCTCATGAATCAATTCTCTCTCCTCTCATTTCCGATGTGTGGAGAAACCCATCTTAGTGTTGCATGTGTGTGTGGTTTGCTTTTGTGGAGTCCTCACAGCAGCTGAGAGATGATAGAGGGATAACATTCTCAGCCCCGTTATAATTATAACAAATGCGCCAGGAAATGCAGGCTTGCGCACACACACACACACACACGTAGGCTTTCTACACAGTACAGCTAAAAATACCTCTGAAAACAAAAAGGAAATGGCATCAAACCAACCTCGGCAATGACAAGAAACACCAACCCCCTCCGAATTCATACGCGGATATCTGAACAGCCAATGTTCAGAGCAACAAACGAAAACAATGATCAATGCCAGCCGCTAGCCACATGTTTGCTAATTTTAGGTCATCGCGGCTGTCGGAAGTGCCGATTGTGTTCGAGACATGGCCACAAATTGGCATCCTTAATCGCCGTGAAGCTAAAGTTGTTATAAATCCAAGTTGCATACAACTGTACCTTAAATTGGTCTTATTGTCAGGGGATTGAAAACCAACTGGGGATAAACTGTGAAAAACAGGCCTTGAAACTGTTAGAAGTGACTTTAAAGCATTTGTTAAGCTCTGCCTTGTCAGTCGCCACATAGTGGCTACCTTGTCTGTCTGGGGGGATTTAATTGGTGCCATTGAGCCAGTGCAATAAATCACAGGAACAGAAACATGCTTACGGGAGTGTGACCTTGGTCTTGTGCATAAGTGGGACGGTAGCCCAAAGAAAACCCAACAACTTCCAGTATGGAAATTTATTTGAATGAGAGTCATCGCAAAGAGGTAATGTCAAACAAACATCCTTCACTCAAAACAGCACCAAAGAGGAAATAGGCCTGAACGGGGTGCCAATTTAAAGCGAGCAATTCGGTCTCCTTTAGCATTTTGTCAGGTATTTTTTTTTTTCTCTTTTTATTTTTCACAGAGTAAAAGACAGAACAGGAACGATGTAAGAGGAAACAAGAGCCAAAGTCCCTCCTGCAGCTGGTGCAGCACATGGACAGTCCCCCCAGGCGATAGTGCAAGTCGGCTCCATGACTGGGGGGCAACCTGGAGGATGAGTTTTTGTTTACCGGTGACGTTGCGGCTCCCCGAATCCTCACATGGCTTTAAATGATTTAACTTGCAACGCCAGCTATACTCTTTTAGCTCAATCTCCACTTTTTTTGTTTTGGCATTAAGTTTTCATTGTGCACTCAGTGAGACTTGAACAGGAAGCAGTGACAGTAACCAGCTGTACCTTGTTTGGGCTACAATGTGAGACTTTTGCTATTCAGCACTGAAATGTAAAGGCTATAACCTCAACAGCAAAACGTGAAAATATGTTGTTTGACAATAATATTTTTGGTGCAGCGACATTGGAAACTTTTCATTTTTGAAAGCAGCCAAGTTTTTAGAGTGGCGTTTTATAAATATTTTTAAATCTCTTATGTGTTTTTATCATGGGTCTTATTGCTCTTCCTCTTTGTATTGTCTTTCATCTTAGCTTTGGTATTTTTAAGACATTTGCTTATGGACAGACAGTGAAATGTTCCTGATTCCATGATTCTAGTATTGATGTTTGTCCTTCCAGCGTATTGACAGATCTCAAGCTGTATTTGTTGATGATGAATATGATTTCTTCAGGAACCAAATAGGGGTTCCTCAGGGGTCTGATCTAGGGCCACTGCTGTTCCCCCTATATATTAATATTCGCTCTTCTGTAAAATATTCTCATATAAACATTTTATACAGATAATGCATGTTTATATAATTGTATATAGTAGTTTAAACAGTAGTTTATTGGATTCTCTTTGGTTGATTTCAATTTCTTTATTGGCTCCACCATTGATTATATCTGTACCAGAAATGATTTGATGTGATTGAAGTGTAGATCTTTAAAGTTAACTCGACTTTATTATTAGCATTATTTTTCTCGTGTATTGTTTTATTTAATACCCGTTTGATGCCCTTATTTATCCTTTCACCATTTTATCCACAAAGACAGCCTTTGATGCAAGATTCCTGACGGCCTAATTGCTGCCGTTGAAGCGAATTATGCAAATCTAAGCGCGCTGTCACTTCATACACATTTTTCTGGTGCCACTCTTGTCAGCTTATGATGGTGCCATCAGTTTGTTAAACAGGCATATCTGACGTATCTGTCTGAATCTGCCCATGATGAATATCTGTGGTCACGATTCACGGGAACCGGATCCACGGGTCTGTGTCCTTCATTTTTGCCGCCATACTTCCCTCTAACTTCCATGCATGTGGGTGCTCATCCTCCTTTCATGGCCTCAGGAATAGTTACATCAGATCTTCGATGTATTGGTAAGTAACGCACCATGCTTCTGTTAGAAATAAAAGGAGCAAATATGCATCAGCATTATTCCAAAACTCATAAGAGGATCTTCTGAAATATTGTTTAATACTATTTTAATTGTTTAAGGGGAATTCATATTTTTCATACATTACACTCCTGTGGCTTGGAACATTGTGCTCTGCATTATAGCATTAATAAATATAGTCTTGCAAGGCATTTTAATAAACAACATTGACCCCCTGGGAGCCAAGGCTTCTGATTTGGAGCGGATATTGATAGTTTATGAAGTCCATTTCAGTGCATATTTTCAGGCCAGCGTTATGTGAGCCAAATGGAGTTTTTAACCTATCTATCTGTGTGCCATCACAGACTGCAATCCTGGTCCCCTGCCCTCTAGCTTTCAGAAATAGATATAAATTATTGCACTGTGTAGGCCAGTGGAAAAAGAAGTTGGGATTCTTGAGTGGCATCCCCTTTACTGTGGTAAGTTAACCTTGCAAGGTCTCGCGAAGCGCAGACCCGCAGCTGTAAAATAAACATCTAAAAGTACAAACCTCTCCCATAAATACCAGTCTTTAATGTGCCTGAAGCTCCGTGCAATGCCTGACAGAGCACCACTCCCCCCCCACCTCCTTTCATAGAGAAACACAACCCTCTTAAGCTCACTCAAATTTCATCCCTCTCAAGTTTTGCCTTGAGTCTCGTTTTCACTGTTCAGGGATTGAGAGCTGCCATCTGTCTGGGTCATCCGCCTCTCGCCTGCAAACTTTTGACTCTGGAGACTTCTTGATCACACACACAGTCTTCTTGGCTTATTGATAGTCAAATAACCCTCACGGGGGACTTTTAAAGCGCTGCTGAAAGATGCATTAGCCAAAGAGAAAATGGGAATCTTTTCTCAATTTTACAACTTTATATCTTAAGCTCGGAGAGTTTACATCAGAACAACAATTCGATTATTGAATCGGAAAAGTGGTAGCGCTGATCCATGGGCTTTATTCAAACTGTAAACAAACAGGGGGAAAGTTAATTCCAGCAGTCTCGTGGATTTATTACACATGCATTACGTGGACTTCTGCTTTTGTCTTTTGCATAGCATCTTCTGCTACCTGGTCAAAACTGACAAACCACTGGAAGAGCATCTAATGTTGGAAAAGTAACTTAAAATAAACAAACTTTTTTTATTTGCACGGATGGAAAGCCGACCTTGACAAGATGCTTGTGAGCACATTTCCAGTGGCTCGTATTAGTGTGCAATCTGATTGGTTGACATAACCAATGCTCGCGCCTCTGAGGCTGTGCTTTGGGCTAAATGCTAATGTCAGCATGCTGCTCACAAATGACAACGTTAACATGCTGATGTTTAGTGGGCACGATGTGCACAAATTGCCATTGGTGCCAATCCATCCAGCTGTCATCAAGATATTTAGGCGTAGGCCAAAGTGGACAGACAAACTGACTGCCGTCCAGAGAGCCGTGTCGCTGGCGTCAATCAGACAAAACAGAATACGCATAACTTTTGCCCCCCAGAAATGAAAGGGAAAAATAAATCAGACTGCACACGAATAGGAAAACATTTTGTAAAAGCCATAACACCCTAATAATGGGTGTTATGGGGGCTCGGTAAGCGCTGTGCCTTACTGCTACATGCATCTTGGCCATAGCCAGCATCATGCTTAAGAACACCCCTGCTGACATAATAGCTATAATTATGATTATGGATGTAATATTTCAACTGGGAATGAACATCATGTGTCATTACAGTGTGTCACTGCATGAATCCTTGGACATTTTCCTTTCACAAGCATTAGGACACTGATTAGATGCTGTTCTCTCTTTTCAGTGGCATTATTATAACCGATTTTAAAATGGAGGCCAATTAGGCTCATAATCAACAAAGGCTGACTGTTTCTTCTGCCTCTTACTCATCGTTTGATATGAGGTCTAATACTTTCTGGATGAGCAAACAGCCTGTTGCAACCACCTTTAGCTCACTCCCACAATACCCCCGCTGTAACTTTCCACTGTTCATCGATGCATAACGTGCTCACAATGAAGATTAAATGTAAGTTTCTGCAAATTACCTCTTGATCTCACAGTCTCTGTTCTTCTTTCCATTCTACATTCTCTCTGAAGCACACAGGGTGTGATTTCAATTACTGCGTTAAAAAAAACGAAAGTGGAAAGAGCATTTGCTACGTCTATTTCTGGCTACAAGTTAATTATGAGGATTTAATTTGAATTTAGTGTAATTAATTAATTTATATATGCAGTATTAAATTATATTTGACGACGGTATTTTATTTTAGGTCGTTACACAAACGGGCCCAAATAAGGTGACACAATACGTTGTTTTCCTGTTAAGATTTCAGCTTAGTATCACATTCCCTGGGGTTATGGGGCAAAGTATCAGCTCAAACTAGAACGTGTCACAGCAGATGAAAGAGGCCTGGGGTGATGTCACACTCTGTAGGCAGGCACAGTTGAGGACTTTGGCTGTTCTGAGGAGGAACACTGACCCAGCTACAGTGCCACCAGTTTGGCTTTAAACTCGACTAAATGGAAAATAACGCAGATATTCCAGTGACATAGATTTTCGGTCCAGTCCCAGCGTGGAGAGCTACAAAGAGATCTCCGGCGGGGGTTTAATTCACCTCAAAGACTCGCTTACAGCGGGAAACTGTAGCAACGGCGGCAGTGCCCCTGTTAATCTGTACAAAAGCATCCCACACACTCCGGAATAAAAGTCAAGATTTCCGTTCAACACCTTCAAACCATTTCTTATACTTTCACCTGTCTGCTCTTTTGCTTTTTTGCCGTTATTCAACTATGACCAACATGTGGACAATGGAGTGCCTGAGGTGATGTCAGGGGCTACAGAAAGCGTGTGTGTAAAGACTCTGGCCGTTTGTGCCAGCACTGCAGAAACTCCACGGCCTAACTTCCAGCGTATCACCCAGGGATTCGTGTTCCGGGATGCGCATATCTATAAAAGAACAAACAATAGGCTCTGTGGAAAAAAAACCCCAACTCATTCACCACCAGGGTCAGGTACAGTAAGGCAGCACAGCAGATGGGCTATGAAATAAGTTTTATGGCCATAGAAGTGCTACACCAGTGCACAAAGAATGGTGTGTTGTAGCCTTCAGATGCTGGATGAACTGGACCATTAAGCTAAACGATTACTTATGATGTGCACTTTATCGCTGCAATTAAATTTGCTTTGTGTTGCAATTTTAGACAATAGCATATGTTGACGTGTGTGTTACACTCTGGTCTTTTCATTTTATTTTTTTCTCCTTTGCTGAATTTAAACATTTTGCCGTTTGTGTTTCACTTGTTTCATGGCCATTGTAGGACATTTGTTTAATTTGCTGAGAAAAATCAACAATTTCTGTTCCTCTTTCCTCAGCAGATGGAACTAAAACCTCAGTCTCTCAATGTTCTCCAGTGTTCACCTGTCCCTTGTTCCCGCGTTAGTTCCCTGGTTCCTTTCTTTTGGTCTTTATCAGTTGGAGAACACTAGAGAACAGGTGACTCTAGTCAAAGACACAGGAGGGCAGGAACTGAACAGACAGGGTTTCAAAATACAACCGGAAACACAGACAACAACCCACGGGATGTAACACTCGCGATGGCCAAGTGAAACAGAACTTCCTCCTGATGATGGTTTCATAGGTTCCCCGGTAATGACAACCATCTTTCAAAAAAATGACTACTTTTTTACTGGTTTCAGTTTTTATCTAATTGCAGTATAAATCACACATTTAACCGAGGCATGGCCAACTTAAACTCAATGGCATCTCCAAATTATGTTATTATAGCATCTCAGTAATTCCAAAAATATCACTCGAGGAACAAGAGTGGACATGTGTGGATGTATTTTAGATTCTCTCCTGTTTATATTCCTGTTGGCATGGCTGACTACAGTGAGCTGAGCACAGCATTCTGGCCCAAAGATAGATGTCACAGTGCATTACGGCACTAATGACTCCGTAGAAAGGACAGGCACTGGCAATTAGAGGTATGTGTGGATTTAGACGTGAAGCGCAGGCTCTGCACTGCTGTTATGCTGTGTAGAGCAAGGAGGAGAGAGAGGACTGAACTGGGTGCTGGGACCTGCGGTTACATTGCCGGCAACGGGGATGTAGTGGCGTAATGACTCTGCTGTTTCTGCCAACAGATAAAAAAAATAAATTGAAGGCCAAAAACAGGGATAATAGAATGCCCCTGTAAACTCCCAGAAAGAATAAAACAGCGTTTTGTTGTTTTCTCAGGCGAGAGGGCTGTCCAGTCTGGTTATTTCCCCCTCTTTCACTTGCTTTTGTCTATTGAGCGTGTGCATATAGAATGAGCAAACTTATAGTTGAGAGCATTAAAACAAAATAAACCAATCGTTTATTGCAAAGTAAAAAAATGTATTATAATCCAGCACATTTTTTGCTTTAATACATACCCAGGTACCCAGATTCTGCACAAAGCCTTCCTCCTTAACTGCCGAGACTTGGAGATGTCAAAAGGTGTGAAGCCGGAGAACGTTTTCAACCCTTTGCCAATTTCCTTTATGACAACATTGTTTCTCTACGCGCACCACGAGCACCAACAGTGGTTAAGCAGGGGAAATTGGATGACTGTGGGAGAGAGCGAAAGAGCCAGAAGTGTCGGCCGGTAATTTAAACGTTAACAGTCATTTGCATAAAGTGTGATATTGTACTGTAGGTGGTTCTTATGAATATGTATCGCTATCATCGTTACTTCTCAGTCTACAAACCATAACTGCAGAAAGGGCTCTCTTTGATACCTTGGAGCACACATTTGCCCTTTATTTGCATTAAATATGGCAATATGGCAGCTGCTAACATGCCAATCACACCACATGCATGTATCTTTTGTGACTGTGAGAATACTCTCTAGTTTTGTTAATTTATTTGTCATTTGTTGCTTTTTTCCTGCTCATTGGGTCCTTTCCACCCCCAAGTAGGAGTGTCAACAGTGTGTAACATCCAATTGCTGACCCTCACTTTCCATCACACACACACACAGAGATGTTGGTAAGTTGCCCAGTGGTAATGCCACCAGCTAGTTTCACAGCTAAATTAATTTGTGCATTCCAGTGAAAACAGATGTTGGATGCTTGGTGACACTGTAACCACTTGCAGCTTGTGCAGAGCAGCTAATATGATGGACAGACTCCGTTATCAGTCAAGACAGTTTTAAATCAGTCAGTGACACACAGTTATCGATCCGAGTTCCACAGTTAAGCCCGTTTGTGAAAGCCTGGCACGATATTAACTAGCCTCTGCCAGGGATTCCACTTATTGTGGCGATTTTGGCGCGGAACTTTGGGGAAAGTACTACTGGGGACTGGGACCTTCGGAGTCATGTTTATGTGTATGTCAGGGGCAGATCAACCCACAAGGATACAAAGGTATGAATGAGCTATGGGCCCCTGTTTGTGGTAGCGTCTATACTTTGTTTACTCAGACAGATTTGAACTCAGGGGCCCCTGGGGGTCTGGGGTGTTCTCCTGTTTTGTACAGCCTTACTGTTTGTTTTGATGTTACAGTATTTTAGTCACATTCAGATTGAGTTAGCGAAAGCATGCTTGCATTGCGGATTACTTTTGGAAATCTGACAAGACAGCGCACCTTCCTGCAGAACTACAGCGACAGTTGATGCTGCACGGGAATAGGCGATCAACATGGACTTGTTGATTCATGCGCTGTGGAAGAGCGGCAACAGATTTTAAGACCTTTTTTTATCATAAACAACGTCAGTATGTTTAATTTGTCACGTGGCAAACATCCAACTGGCTAACCCGATCATGTAGGAGCTACGGTGGATAGCGCCTCTGGAGCTGCAGTCAAAGAAGGAGGTACCTGTTTTAAGTCATACGCCTCCCTACACACACACACACACACACACACACACACACACACACACACACACACACACACACACACACACACACACACACACGCACACACCACCCAATGTGACAGCAGTTTGAGCCATAAGTCTTGGGAAAGCTTCAGCGTTGACATTTAAAGCCACGGTTCAAAAGGTGTTAAACCTCCTGCTGACTGCTGAGTGAAGATAAAATAGTATGATAATGTGTTGGAGTCGGAAGCAATATTTATGGTGCCATTGGCCGGCTGTTTGCTCCCCAAAGCAATTTTGCATCTCAGCAAACTCATGAAAGCTCCATCCCATGTTGTCAAGCTAATTGCTATTGGCTCGGCTAGTGGAAGGAGGAAAGAGCGGAGCCAACTTTGTTTGTCTCCGTTTTTCCTTTAACTTGCTTTCCACGCCTGGAGCAAAGCTAAAAATCCATCCCAGTTACTGTGATCAGACGTTTCAACATGTTCAGCGTTGTGCCCGGGATCAGCTCTCCTAACGCTGCAGACTCTGATCTGCTGTGATCAACATGATAAAATGCAACTGGTGCCTGGAGAATGTATTTTCCTTGGGATCCAAATAAAAAAAATAAACCCCTGGCTAATAACATCATGAAGGTTTTGTTCAATGAGAACGTCCCATTTGAGACCCCTGAAGCGGCTAGCGTTTCCGAACTATAAAACTCAATGAAAGGCTAATTCTAATCCCCATATCTGCACCCGTAGAGGGATTAAAAAGAATGTCCATTGATTTTGTTTTTTTATTGTGGAAGACGACAAGAAAGTCTCATCCTCTAACCAACAGCAGGTTTGGTTCCTGCAGTGCCCAGCTGGCTAGCTATGCAGGAAGACCTCCAGAACGTCCATGTGCTCTTCAACTTGTCCAAATATTTGTGTCACAACGCTCTTGATCCCTCCTGGTTCAAGACCCTGATGCTAACACAAAGCCAACAATGGGCCACCACCTGTCTACCTTGAGGCGGCGGTGAAACCCCGTGATGTGGCGAGAACGCTCCAGTTGCTCACCCGGAGCCAGCTGCTCACAAAAGGTCCTTTTAGAAACATGCGTCAGGATTATTCCCTGTTTTTGCATCCCAAAAGGTGGAACAAGCTCCCAGCAGAGATCAGAACCAGACCAGAACCCATCCTCTTCAAAAAATGAAGCTCTTGCACTTAAGCTTGCGCAGCTTTGGGATGATCTAATTGAAAATATGCTGTTTGTAGAATCTAATTTATGCTGGATTTTGATGCTCCACATTTAACATGGAATGCTATTTGTATTCTGCTCAGTGCAGACCAGAGCAAAAGTATGATTTATTTTATTTTTTTTAGGCGATTTGGGGGTTTTCTCTGTAACATAACGCTGGGAAAGAAAGAAAATAAAAAACATGACACATGAAGAAGCAGATCCAGTGATGTGCTTTGGGCTTTCAACCGAGTCCCAAAGTTTCAGAAACATTTTCTTTTTCAGTGCAAGGAACAGCTAAAGCGGCGGAAAGTTGAAATAAAGCCACATGCAAGGCTGACAGAACAAAGGGGCAGATATTTGCTTCTCATCGTTTCACTCAGTGATATATGTAAGAGAAATCTGATTATCTTTAGAGAAGAGACAATGCAGAGCTGCAGAACTGAAGGAACGCACTGTATAGTATTACCCTGACTCTTGCACAGCCTTTCAATTATACAGAAGGTCTTACGGTGGTGACGCCTAGAGGCTCACTTATTCTAAAGCTATCAAAATGTGCCAGTGTGATGTTTGGGCCCTTGGCACCTCTTTTTCCTTGTGAAAAACATGTGCATTTGAAGCTGTATCACCCTAATCCCCCAGCAAATGGAAGATGACACGTTGTTGTCCTCACTGTGAATAATAATTAGCCGCTGGCAGCAGCAAACCACGGAAATAATAATTTGCAAATCTGATTATAAATGGGTGTCACTGTTGCGTCTTCATCGTTACCTCTGCAACAAGTGTGTACTCCCGGGGCAGCTGGTTTCAATAAACGCTTTATTTCTTGATGTTATTAACCGATATCTCCCCCCACCCACCATGCAAAACACAGACTGTTCAATAATTTCCTACTTTGCTGAGGCGATACATCAGGCAGTCAGTGTGCACAACTCTGCAAAAAAACAAAAAAAAAAACAGACCTGAAGCAACCAAACAAGGCCCCGACTCCAGTTGCGTGGAGTGGGCGGAGGCGCGGGGACGAAAGTCTTTTTTACCGGAGGGAAGAAAAGGATGCACGCCTTGCGTTGCCACTCCGAAGGCGAGAGGGAAATGCTTTGGGGCTTTTCACACACTTCCCCATTACCAGAGAAGCTGTGGCTCGTACACCGTGTGTGACACTGCTGCACTCCTGACTGTCACAGTGTGCACTTCCAGGTTTGAGCTGCTTTCAGATCTCGACGCGACACCAAACACCCCAGTACAATACTGTTATGAATCACTGGAGATGAATCATATTGAATGGCTTACAGAGGAGAGCGTGCTGCAGCTCAGCACGGGCACTGAAGTGCAAATGAGCTTGATCTCATTTAGTTTTGCTCAGTACTGAACCAAAGACAACTGTGGTTCCTTTTGTATCCAACATAAGCGCGCTCGCTGTTAATTTGCTAAACTTTCCCTCACATGACCTTATCAGCGATTGCAGCTACTGCAAGCAAATCATTAGCCCGAACAACTGATTCCGACCAATTGAAAACCGCCACAGCTGCGCATCCCTGCCCCGGCTCCCCTGCTGCACAGCCGAAACTCATTTCAATTAGGATTGCGGCTGGCAGAGCTAATCATACATCACTTTTCAAAAATGAACTATATTTCTGAGAGGCTGTGGAGCCCGAATGAGGTGGCAGTGTCTCTGGGAGAACGGCTTAAATGGAAAAATGCAAATTTGAGGGCGCCGCAGACATCTTGATTTTGCGTTCATTCGACCCAATTGTATCTTTTGATTAGTCCATCCAATCAGCTTGGCCTGTGGGTGATAAGCCCCCGCCCTCTCGAGCCAGTCTAATTTAAAAACAAGCATGCAACGAATGAGAGAACCATATGTCGCTTGCCACTGCAGGTGTTGCAGTGATTCTAATTCAAGCTAAGTGGAAGGAAAAACCATACGTGACTCATTATCAAGACAAAGCCTCATATATTCCAGGAGTAGCTGGAGATGGATGGAGCCTTCGTGATCGTGGCACAGAGGTGAACGCAGCGTCAAGATGTAGGAACGTTTCCCTTGCAGCCCTTTGAAGTTCAAGGGAACTCTGGGACCAGCACTGGGAGCAAATTCAACTTTTCTGGGGGTTTTTTTAAGCTACCAGCAGCCACACTCTTAAGATACAAACATGAAAGCAAATAGAGCCGCAGGGGAAGAGAGCACTGTTATTGTAGAGGGCTGGATTCTTGTCAGCCTATTGAGTTGTTTACATCCACAAATTTTGACAGAAGCTCGCGTCCTCAAACACTGGCAGGATTCCACATGACCTGTAGCAAGGAGGCGGCAGCGGAGACACAGCAGGAAACCAGGCGAGAACCTTTTGAACAACGTCCTATAGGATTATTGTAGGGATGGAGGGTGGATTAATATTACATATTAAGGGATAGCTGCACTGTCTGTAACAGATCGATGCCAACATAGCATTTACATACACTAAATTCACATCAAACTAATTAGTGTCTAATGTTGCTACTCGCCTTCTTCTCACATTTGCTTACATCTCATTACAGCCGCCATGGAGCGCTTGGCGTTCCTGTATCCTCTAGCATAATCGTGCTTTACATTCCTGGTATCAGGAGTGAGAACTGGGTAATTAGCATAAGAAGACATGAAAAAAAAAAAAACCGAACAACGACAAGAAAAGGGCTCCCACTCAAATGTCAGCGCAAATCAAATACGTAGATGATTGACAAGTCGTGTCTTGCACTAAGCACTAAATTGCTGTGATGTTTCTTAGACGGCGTTAACGTATCTGCTTGCTCCGGCTCTTTATTACGTGCAGTTTACACCGAGTAAAATGTTTTCCTTCAAATGTAAATATTCTATGACAGTATGACAGACAATATTCTTGACAGTCATTTTGCACAGTCTCCCTAAATTCAACCTGACATATTTGGCATTTTCAGAAGCTTTGGGGGACTGGACTACTAGTTCTGTGGGTTTATTAAGAGGTTAATTTAAAGATTTCCTGTGGAGGACAAACTGTTCTGTTCCTTGCACGGCCAGTTTTGGAATCTTCATTGTCTACATCTTGCCACCAGTCGTCTTCTTAGCGTTTTGATGGCACGTTGCCACATTTACTACTATAACACAACACAGGAACGTCGACACTGGACATATTTGGAAAACCTCAGATCACGTTCAGTGCCAATTTTATAATGATCTGTCTACAGTAACCAGGTTCAAGTTCACCAGGGCAGCACAGGTGGCAATCAATTAGTGTTCACACCTGCAGAGAGGCCGGGGAGGGGGGGGACAAGCACAACTAAACCGTCAGCTAGTACTTGGCACGTAACAGGGGGATTGGATTCTGAATCCAGAAACCGTCACCAAGCACGACTGGTCCAAAATGTTTCGGGGTAACGTTTGCACTGGACGTGCGTTAGATTCAGCCAACATGACACTCCTACAACACTGTCAGGCTCTCAATGGACAGAAAGGGCAACAGCACTGATGCCGCAGCACCAGAGAGGTTTGCTTTTGTGTTCCAAGCATTGTTCTTCCTTGCCAAAATCTGGGGTGAAAAATCTGTTTCCCTTTAAGGATTTATGTGTCCTCATGCTAGTAGAGCACACACACATCGTCTGGACACAGTGGTCAGAAACTCTAGACGGTATCCTTTTTTATTTAGTCCCTATTCCATCTGTGACCTATTCAATTCGGGTGGAACGCCAATTTAGGACTGGGCCTTTAAAGCTGCTGAATCCATTTTGCATTTTATGTCACTTTAACTTTAGCCTCTCATGTCTCCTCCTCTTCTTCTTCCGAAACAAGCTACTCCAGGACCCTTCACAAAATCACCACTTGGCCGCCTTCACAGACAAGCAGCAGAAGCCGGTATGCAAATCAAATGACAGATTTAGTAATCAAACCACAGGCGCAGCCAATGGTCAGTATTTGTGGCACAGTGCCGCGCTGGCATTCTGCAGGCAGGCAGACATAATGATGTGGAACTGTGTTAGTAAGAGCAATGTCATCAGAAAAATATTCAGAATTTGTATAAATCTCGCCTAATCCAGAGCACTCTCTCTCTCTCTCTCTCTCTCTCTTTTTTGCTTACACGCCACCTGATATTGTTTGCCAAATATGCACTGGAGTCTCCAGGCTGCAGCAGGCAACCTGGCTGCTGTAGATTACCATCGGGGTGACAAATGAGCCACACCGAGGGGAACGGGGTCTTTTTTTTTTTATTTTTTATTTGCGTGCGTTGGCCTCCCTGTGCGCAGGTTATGCTGTTTCAGCGCACACGAATATACAAACTTTCCCAAAACTACCAAATCACGCATGGCAAATTGTGAACAGGACCGAATGTACGGAGCAGTGCAGCTGATGGATATTGTCACAGTGGCACAATATGTGATTTTCCTCTGAAAGCATCTGGCGGTTTCTTGTTAAAAGGCAGTTGCAATGGACGTTCTTTCCCCTCTGGGCTTGCTGGCGTGATGGGAGAGAAGACAACAACAAGGGGGACAACTACCATTTTAAGATTACATAATTGACACTGCATGCATGAGGTTTCTTTTTGATATTGTGCTCAAAAGCCAATAATATCTGGGGGTGAAATACAAAAGGAGCAGTTCTTTCCTTTCATCTACAAACAAGGCCTCCTTGCGGCAATGAATGGCGACGCGTGACTCCATTTAACCCCAGTTAAGGATATTTCAATAAATTAGTGATTAAAGGCGCTTGCAAACAATGTTTTGATGATTACGAGGATGACAAAACTATTTGACATAGTTATACCCCTTGCCCCTGGGTTCAAAACTAACATTCCTAGGGAGCACAATGAGACAGATAATGTCCCATGCTTGAATAATGCATATTCATGGCCCGGATACTTCAAGTATGAGTTGAAGCCCAATATGTTTTAATGAGCTTGGTTGCCAGGGTGAGCGACTAAATTTCTCATTTGAGTTCCAGACAGAAAAGGTTAAAAGGAGCCCTCCTCTGCCAGAGCGAGGAAGAAACGACGGGCGCGTAGACGGCAGCCAAAAAACTTTGCTTTTTTTTTTTTTCTCTCCTCTGCAAATCACATTCTGGCATTGTCAACATATGGACGTTAGATAGCCCTTTTTTTTTTTTGTTTTAGTTGGGGTTTTTTCTTTTTTTTTTTGCTGTTGAATAATTCACACAGAATCCGTTTCCATGCAGGGAGCTAATGTTGCAATATGCTCGTATTTTATTCAAGTTATTTGCCGAGTTAATTGAGCTATGGGAAAGTCCTCGGAGGACAATGAGTTCCATCTAATCCCATTTTATTATTTATATCTAACCTCACAGTCTGCATTAATTGACAGAGCTGTGGGGACCGCGCTCTAATTATGCATGTGTCAGTTTGACTACTCGCTCCTTCGTGAAAAAACAGGGATTCTTTGATTGTGATCAAAACTTTAGGTCATGGTTATTTTTCCTGTGGCGTGTCTCCCCGTTTGTCTCCTGTGTGTTGGTGTGACACACACACACACCTGCCTTCCATCTACTTCATCAACCTGCAGCATCCAGTCACTCATCGCCAGATCGTTGCTGCCACTCACGTGGTAGACGTCGGCCTAGCCAGATCTCGCATGGCAGTTTGCGTATACGGCCGCACGTGTTTACTCTGTTCTCTCGTCTCCAGTGTTTGTCTCGGTTCGCTCCTACCTGCCTGCCGATCCGCCCCACTTCCCCTGGACCTGCAGCCACCTTGGTGACGTCGCCTCGCCTCGGCTGGATCTCTGACTCGCCTGGTTCACGTCGTCATCAGCCCTGTGCCTCGCCAGAAATGAACGCTGTCGTTTCGTACCTACCCTTGCCTCTGTCTGCTCACCACAGCACTTTAAATTCAAAGAGGGAATAATTCGGCTATATAGAGTGCAAGAAAAATGACTTTTTAAAGTTTGTCCTTTAGCTGAGCGGCTGCCGAAGACATCCTCAAGGGACAATAGCCTTTATGTAATCTGGGTGCATCACAAAAACGTTTTAGAAAGTATGATCCTAATTGTTGTTTTTACCCTCCCTCTCTTCACATTGATCTGTCGCCCCCCCCCCCGCGGACCTGCTTCCGGCAATAAGAAGTGATCTCAGATCGTTTTCAAGTACGCTTCAGTTCATCCTTTCGTGGGAGGATGAACCTCACCGCACTAAGTTAATACAACACGATCAAGTGCGAGGCAGCGATTGTGCTGTCATTGTGCACACACGCCCTGCTGTCCCGCTTTTACAGTAATGAGGGGGGACGGCAAACTCATATCTAATAATAGGAGATCCCAGATGGGTTTCTCCCCACTTCTCTTATTTTCTCTTTATATTTCGACCACCTCTATCCTGTTTATGCACCCTCCTTGCCTTTACAGTCCTAATCTGTGTTTCCCTCGGTTCTTGATATATACGATCCACTGCACGGTGGCCATGTCTCCTCTCCTACGTGCCTGTTACAGAGTGCAGTTGTTCCTCGACTTACTGCCCACTTTATGTACTTCATGTCATGTCATGTGAAATGCATGCGTGTTTGCTTCAGGAGAAGCCGGTGCAACTCTGAACATCACACTGTTTTACAGAACACACAATTTCCATGAACTGATTTGATTTGAATTGATTGCATCCACTGATGTCTCCATGTCACCGTTTAAAAACTCTAAACGCTGACCTTTTTGTAGCTAGGTCAACGTGTTCTTAGGACGGTACATATGTATGCCTCACTGGAAATGCAGTTTCTGAGAGCAAATGTGCGGATTTGAGGAGTTTCTTCGCAGTGAGTTATTTTAAAAAATAAAACTGCTGTGCTTGGACTTGTCAATTCCTTTCAAATTATGCTTCTTTTTTTACTTCAAAGGCAGAGAATGTGGGAAGAAGTGTTGGGAGATTGAAACTGTGTTGTCTTTGACACCCCCCCCCCCCTCCCTCCCTTCAACAGCGTACACATTTTGTTCAGCTGCATCAATTATTGATATAGCTCTACCTGTCTGGTGCCGGAGAAATGTGCGATCAAGGTGCACCAGAGAAGCTCAAGTTAAGAAACTTGCAGCAGACAGTAAGAGCCAGAACAGCTACCAGTGCGCAGCATTTGTTTTGTGCTTCCGATTTCAAAAGTGTTGCAGTTGCAGTTCGGCCCACGGTAGGCATTTCTGTCCTACTTGAGATATGAGCTGAGCATCAGGAAACATCAGCTTCACATTGTTGTCTGCTTGGTTATTAGGACAAAGGGAGCCGTTTCTACCGAACAGTAGGCCGCACCGCTAAAATAATGTTCCCTCACCGAATGTGATGTCCTGGAATGTGACATAAGAGTGGGCTTGTTTTTAAAAAAAAAAAAAAAAAAAAAAAGGCACAGGCCCAAATTTACTCCAGGCATATTGTCCATGCAGCACACGCAACTGCCTACGCTGGCCTGGCTAAAAGCGGGCACATTGAACAAGCACTTGGAGGATGATGATGATGATGATGATGTTATCCGGCCTTTTTCTTTACAAGGTACAGTAAATGAAACGAGCCGTGTGTCGTGTGAATGTCTGGGCCGGTACTCAGAGACGAGAAAGAACAGACTGAAAAAATAGCTGAAGGGATCGTTTCGGTCTGATATTGGAGTCACCAGAGGTTTCTAAAAAAAAAAAAAAAAAAAATGTCTTCTGGCTGTGGATATTTCTGTCTTCTTCCCATTTTTTTTTCCTCATTTGCGTCAAATAGCTACGCGTTGTACTTTTGTCTGCCTCGGATGTCACATGGGGAATGGTTTGGAGGATGTTCCACACACACACACAAAACTATCAATAAACGAAGCACTGCTGTAAAAAAAAAAAAAAAAAAAAAAGACAGGCCGACATGACATTCATTGTGAATCATGCTAATACTGACTGAGGACGAATCTAACCTTTAAAACTTGAGTCAGTACATTTTTTTTTGGTGGTCCTAATTATACAACTGTAATGTGCGGTGGAGAGCAGCCAGTTGGAGAGGTCAGAAGCTGCAGCAGCTGAGCCTGATGGCTCTGCATGTTGAAATCTGGCAGAGGGATTTCTTTTTATTTGAAGGGCACTTGTCCTGGCTGAGTACCAGTGGTGGCCTGGGTCACATTAGAGAAACTGACACAGAATGACAGCAGGAGCCCACTGCGACATAATCCCAGGTAATCATAATGAAATGAAAACATTTAGTCTGATAAATCACCGTGATGCAGGCGTCTGACAGTATATCTCGACAGGTCGGGTGCTGTTCTCGTGCAGCTTTTGAGGCACGGGTGCAGGAATTGAAGGCCGCAAAGCATTGAATTCAGTGTTTTCAGTCTTCTCATAACTGGCCTTGACATACCTGCACACCTCAGTCATACACTGTTTCACCACGCTCCCTCATTAGGGCACTAATGATCCACAATGATCCACTAAATCCACTTCTATGGTGTCCTGGCTGCCCTCCTGACTCTGGGGTTTGTAGTCTTTTAATGGACGTCATGACGGTTTGTAGTCCTTGTTGCATCCACTGGGAGAGAACCTATCTCCCCTCTGTGACTTGATATTTTTTGAATGTGTTAAAATCGGCAGTTAATTTCTATTTCAAATCCCAGCAGCTGCTTTTTGCTTCAAGGAGAAGCTAAAATAATTTCATTAGTGTCCAGTGAGTGCTGTTTCGGAAGATTTTCCACTGCACGGCAAACAAACCTTTAAAAAAGGTTTTAATGAAAATTCCAATGGATTCCAGTTCAGAACTGATTATGACTGTAATCATAAAAAACACATGTAAAAATACTCTGAAGTAACAGATTTAAATACAGTATTTCTTTCACCACTAAAATGGTGAAAAGTTACAGTGAAATTTGGCACAGAATATATACTTTCAGATGTTCAGAATCTCAACTTTCCTTGTATCTCATTATAGCTCATATTTTTTTCAAGATAGTCAAAGAAAAATGTATAGTAAAGGCAGACAACAATGACAAGCTTTGAGTTTGAGCTGGTGTTTTTATTCCCATACTTTATTTTAGCTATCATGACTTGATTTTTTTGGGATTCTGTGTACATTATAAAACCTCTATGAATCTAAAAACAACACAAAACCCTACTGCATTTAGGATTATTTCGGAAAATATTCCTACAAACAGCAAGTCTACATAATGCAACTGAATAAGAATCCTGCACCTCAGATGGTTTCGATTAGTTTTACTATCTCAGTGGTCAAGATTCAAAGCACATGCAACAACAGTAAATGCAAAGCATTTGGGGAGACACACCTTCATCGCTGGAGCTGCAAACGGCATTCAACTCGTCCGTCAAAATCCAATTCATCACTTTGGCTTGTTTGTGAAAGTCAGAGGTAACACAGCTAAAACATAATTCCTCCTGTGATTGCGCAGGAGGTCAAAGTAACGATTACTTTTCCAGCAAGTGACAGTGACGGAGCTGCTTTAGATCGTAAAGGAGCTCTCAAGGAGCATAAAGAGCCTCCAATTTCTACAACATTCCTCAAAGTGACATGCGCATTGCTTTTTAAAGGTGACATAAATGCCTCAGCCAGCAATATATCCGGCTTGTGCATCTTCCTCCTCCTCCTCCTCCTCCTGAAGCCCGGCTAAGGTTTTAACGGCCTAGCCGGCGACATGTATGAGACCAAGCCCTATTAACGCAGCCCGACACTCGTGACATTGATATTCATGGCGATCACGCAGGTCATTTAGGCCCGTAGTAGGGGGAATTATGCAGAAAGTGCAGAGTGATGCAGAACTGCCAGACAAAGCAGCGTCTGGGACCAGAAGATGCCCTTGGATCGTTTCCTTTCAGTGGACTCCAGCACAGTCTCAGGAGTGTGTGTGTGTGTGTGTGTGTGTGTGTGTGTGTGTGTGTGTGTGTGTGTGTGTGTGTGTGTGTGTGTGATCGTTGATGCGTGCCAATTTGTCATCATCTCAATATGTCTTCATGCTGATCTCGTAGACCAAAATATCAGCCGCTCCTCATGAATATGTAAACAGTGAGATGAGGACGGCCACTCGGAGGAGTATGACGAATTTGTCCTTGTCGGAACATCTTAACACGGCAATCACACGGTGTTTCTCATTTGAGGATTTAGCATCTAATAAGACAGAAACATGCACAGCCTGATGCTCCACAAAAGCTGCGATACACAGGAAGCGACAGACAAATAAACAAAAAACAACGAGGGAATCCTGCAGAAAGTATGCAGCAACAAGAAAACTGTAAGGCTACTTTTTTATTTTTTACACCCCAAACTTTTCCCAGCCGCTGAAGCACATCCTCAAATTTGATGCAAGTGTCAGATGGGTTTTGTGGAAAAGTAGTGAAATTTGCATATTGTGCTTGACAGAGTCATCCCATCTCTCGGCAAGAAATGTATCAGCAACACTGCAGTGTGGAGCAAATGGAAGCGATTCCAGTCACCAGTCTGCTCGTGTCATCCCCTATCTGGGTCATGCAGACTGGGATCGACGATGCTAAATGGCATCATTACTCCGCTAAGTGCTCACCCTCTTTTTCTTGTGCATTCCAGTTATACTTTTCAAAATGCTTTTTTGCTCCGGATGGCAATTTGCAGAGCAGCAAAATAACGAGGGATGAAGGCAGCGGGACGCAAAGTCGGGCCTGATCTGATGTTCTGGGGGGCTTTGCGCTATTAGCAGGGGACCAAGCATCACATTCTTTGATCTGGAGTGATTTTGGGGGAACGCTCAAGTGAGGTCATCGAGACTGCAGAGGGTGGCTGCTATCAAAGTGATTGGGTTATGAATGGGAGCACAGTCTTCACAGGAAATTCCAAACCGGGTTGAATTCATGCCTCTGAATAATCCACAAAAGAAAAATCTGGCGATATCAAAATGCTACTGATGTCACTGAGTGATATTTGGCTCGCTTGGTCATCAAAAGGATTCTGGAGATTTGATCACAGCATTTCTAATGCACAGTGTAATGGGTAATGACGAAAGGACAGGACACAAAATCGCAGGATTGTGGGTCATTTGTGGGACGGCTGTTCTCAGAATTCCAGGGCAGAAACTATAAGCGGCTTCAGCGCTGTATTATTAGCAAAAAAAAAAGAAAAGATTACCGTGTTCCAAACTGTGTTTTCCGATAAACACTGTGTGCTTTGAGGAAAATAGATTTGTCATCCCTTGAGGGATCATTCTCATATGTTCTTATCAGACGGAGATGTTACACAAAGACGACACTGTGGTGAAATATCACAGCCCTTGTTCTGTGTTTAAGTGTAATAGTCAGAGGTAGAACGATCCAGAAGAGAGGTTCCTTCATGCCACGCTGAAGGCTCTTCTGCTCAGCACAGATCTGTGGCGCGGGGGCCGCCGTCTGGTTAGCGTCGACTCTTAAGCGTTCTAAAAATGGGAAGTGTTTACAGTGCGGGGCCGCGTTCTTTATGAACCCATGTGGGCCGGTCGGGCCTGTTTCCAGTCCGACTCTTACGAGACTTGTCTGCTTTCACTTTGCTCCTCGAACATGACGGATGGCCCCCGTTGGCAGCCGTTTAAGATCAAGGACGGTCGGTGCTATCACCAGAGGTGTGCCTTTCAACCTACCACATGGTCTCCATTTTCCTGCCGTTGTTATCGGATAAACTCAGGTGCTGTAGTTTGCTTGAGAAAATATTGACTTTCGTTCAGTTTTCATGTATACATACAGCGTGTGACGTTTTTAAATGTCCTCTTGGAATAACCGGTTATGCAAGAAGCACACAGGCAAGCGTGGCAACCTTTAAACACGTATAAATGACCTTGCAAGCTTTCACATCACAAGCCTTTAGCGAAGTCTAGAAATGTTCAATTCAAATGCATGTTTTTCCAGCTCCGCTTTTCTACGCGTCGCTGCGTAAACAGACGAAAACTAAACTACTTTGGTTTCCTTCCTGAAATGATGACAAATGGCTTCAGCTTGAAGAGGTTTACATGGGTACGAAGTTCAATGTTTGCCAGTTGCCTGTTTTTCTGTCCATCGCGGAGGTCGACGTTGTTGAAAAACCTTGATGCAAAAATGCAACATGTCAAACTGTTTGACTTGCAGATGATTCAAGCTGTACAATCTGTCTGCCCTTGAGGAGGAAATAAACTCATTGGCTCAGTTTAAACTCGCTGGGCCAAGCTAAACAACAACTTGCTCAACTTAAACCCAAGTGACGAATCGGCAAGAAAGGAAGCAGCTGTAAGCGTCTCATCCTCATATTCTTTAGCAAAGCATTATATGTTTGAAATATTTTGCAACCTGACCCGTGTTTCCTGTGTGAACCTGATCACTGTCGCATCAAAGAGGTCTCCTGGCCCACTAGCTGCCCACGTCACCGTGACTAACACCGCCGTTCGCACGCGATCGTCTTGTGGTAATCCAATCCACATGCAGTCTTACACAACACCTGCAAAATCATCACTATATTATTAATTGAGGATGCAGAAGCCCTCGATATGAACTCCACACACAATCCCTGGCATCAAAAAGGCGCCCTTCATTTACATGTGTTAAAATAAAGGGTTAGGTGTGCTTCGTGCTTTGCCCACCCACCAGGCGAGTCATCGCTATGCTGAGTGGCTGTTATGGGAGTCATCTTTCATAAAACGCTCGCAAGAGTTCACATTTACATTAAACGATGGAAATTTATTCTTGAGGGAGGCCTGCGATGATGCCACACAAAGGAATTCAATGAGGTTCTTCCGCAACGACCAAAAGTGGGTCATAGGATTATGTGAAAGTATTTCACAAACAATTGTCTTCCTAATGCCTGGAATCTTGACTGCCCTGCTGGATTATATGAAGGAGGGAAGCGCACATTATAAACATGGACGGAAAGTAAAAAAATATTTGGTGTAGATGGAGATCCATATCAGTCCGGTGGAGTCAGGAAGAGGCATATCGGAGGAAACTCTGGTCAAAGTTAAATGCTTTCTAACGCATTGTGCTGTCTTTTGCTGTCTTTTCAACGCTGTCTGAATGCGGCGTCACCTTTCCGCGCCCCCACTCTAATGCATTGCCAAGGCCATAGGTTATTAGCTCACATGTCACACCTTGACAGCTTCACTCTCTTGTTTCAGCAATGAGATACCTGGGCCACGTCCCTGTGGTCATCCTCAAATATGCGCTCCCCCGAGCCCCCCAGGCTTTGGAGCCAGGAAGCAATCAGCTTGCCAAGACATGAGCTGAGAGTTCACTGTCAATAATGAGCTGTTTAAAGTTGCAACGAGACCGACTGTATTTGAAGATTTTCAAAGGGGCAAAGCCAACACTTGTTTCAATATTGATAGGGAACGTGGTGGCTACAGGCGCTGTCCCATCACTGCAGGAGACTGTGCTCATTATTCAAGGAACATCACGTCACAGAATTTAACATTATGAATTAGATTTTAAAGTCTAAAATGTCAAACAACACATTTTTATTAAAGTTACACTCTTTTAATGATTTTAATGAAATCAAACCCCCTTTCTGATACCATTTATGGTTGGCATTTTCTTTGAAATAGCCATTCATTGTACTTACATTCTGTAATTATCTCTATAGAGCCTTTATTGGTAGTGACGGGGTCCTCCGCCATTCTCGCTCTGGATCCAGATGCTTACGCTGGATTGAATGATACAGCATGTAATCTGCTGTATTTTTATCTCACTGATGACATCCTCAGTATTTGCACAATGAGCTGTATTAAGCCACTGCTAAAGCAAACTGAACATTTCCTACTGCTTTTATTGTGAAGGCGCCACAGGAAACACAACGCATTTTTTTGCATTTTTGTTAACAAACGTTTGTTACGTGTGAGTTTGTTTGGCTGCACTGTAAACAGACACCGGTTGCTCTTCTGCTGCATTTCGGGCAAATTAGCCGCTCAGTGAGCATGTCCTGTAGTTATTGCTGTTGCCACGGTAACCACGGGTGTTACGGTTATTTGGTCAGTAGAGATAAGAAGCTGAATTATTCCCCATCAGTTACCTGGCTCACTCTTTAGTTTATTGATGTAACCCTGCCAGTGATCGTGGATTAGTGTCACTGCGAGGCGCTTCGTGACAAGAGGATCTGCATGTGCCGAGAGCGTCGCTCGAGTTGTTTTACAAGGTCAACGGTCCACCTGAAACCGCGGATGACAGGGACAAGTAGTTCAAGGACTCTTGACGGCATCCGAGAATAAATGAAAACCTCGTCCCACATTCAGAAAGCCACCAGGGACCAGCGGGGTCAATAATATTGAGGTGCAAACCGTGCAGTAGGAGAGAATGTGGCCTTTTTAGGTTTCACAGAGAAATTAGGATAGTCATCGACTCGCAGCAGAGCTTTTACGTTTCCCCTCGCTGGTGTTATCGTCTCCTGGTCCTTGGATGCCCATAAACAGTGAGAGGAAGGACGGACATACGGAAAGCTGCGTTCTCACTGCAAGACATGCTGGACGATGGGAAGGGAAGAGGGTCCGTTTAAAGGGGAAGTGAACACTTTATGTGTATTTGGGTACAAACTGAGACATGCAAACCCTATTTTAAGCATTTTAAATTGCCCCTCAAGAGCTTTGATTATATGTAATATAAACACACCGAACTAAACATCTTGGACGTTAACTTGCATTACCTTCATTTAAACAGTGGAATAACAAGCACACTGAAACTTACACGAGGAAGGGTGAAGGATTGTTCTAACCACATGCAGCCACCCACCTTCACTCCCCTTAAATCAGACTCCTGCGCACCACTGTTTATCCTCCGGACAAAAACACAGACTTTTTCCTCCCCAGTCATATTTAGATTGCCGTGACAGCCTACCTGAGCTATCTGGACCGCGGTAAACTTTCGTGGGCCCCGTTTACTCCTCCGGCTCCAATAATCATCACACGATGCTGCAGCCTCCTGCTAAGGAGACATTATTTACCCTCGCCTCAGCCGGGGTGCAAACAGGACACACTCGCTTACACTTTAAGCTTTACAAACAAAGCAGATTTTGGATTCTGCGCTGTCTCACACACACACACGCTTGTTTTCATCATATTGTTTGCTCCATGACTGCCAGATAATACTTGCCGCACCAAAATCATGAGCAGCATTTGGAACCGGTTTTTCCAGGTAAACCCATTTCCTGAGGCTGACTTTGTATTTTGATTAGACACAATCAGTGTGGTTAGCCTCTGAGCCAGGACAAGATGTTCCCTTGCCCTTGTTTTTATTGCTCAAATTAATGTTTTAAAGTAGTGGAAAGGCAATTACGGTGCGCTTTGCAACAATAATACAACCCAAGTAGTAAGATTACTTATGCCAAATAAACACTTTTGCAATAAGGTCTTTATACTTAGCTCTCATAATGGGCATGAGTGTTCTGACTGAATTCAATTTCTGTTATGTTTGCATTTGCCACATGATGACTCTTTCACCATAAGTGTTGGGCAGCAACGTTGCAATACTTTCTCTTTGTGGAAGGAGTTACAATTTGAAATTATGCAACTACAGTGTGTGCAGAAAACAACAGTGTATTTCTTCACTATGAATAATCCAAAAACAACCAAAATATACATATACGAAGGACAGCAATACAGTAGGGAGACTGAGGAACTATGTGTGCACGCATCATTTCACCAGTCAATATGAATTCGCCTGTAAATCCTGGGTTTGCGTATTTTGTTGACTCTCTCTCAGCGTGAGCAGAGCGGTGACTAACCTGCTATCGACATATTCAAGGAGCAAACAAACATTCTGTAAAACCTCAGAGTGCTGATTCTAAACTTTTGATGCCGTGTTCACATATTTCTCCCACTACTGTAAATATCTTCACATGCCCTCAGATCTCAGAACTCACCAGCAACTCCGGATCGCTCCGTTATTTCCATTCCCTCATCTCTGTACACTTATAAACAACAGATCTAGAAAGCGCAAGTTTTACGCTCAAGTGCAGACATTTGAAACGTCGGTTCGCACCAGACGCGCCCTCAGTTTGTGCTGCTCTCGTGCGCGTTTGCGTCTATTTGTGCCCACTCTTCGGGGACATTTTGACTATTTTTCTTTCATGCACCCCAAAAATAAAATGACCCGATTAATAAAATATTAGTTTTTTCAGAATTGACAGACTTCTGGAGAATTGTGGAGAAGGCTTTGAAACAGCATTTGAACCACCAGATAGAGTTTACAGATATAAATATAGAAAAGACATTCTAACCTTTTTGTTGGTTAGTTAAACATTTGAATAAAAACTCGTGATCTCAGTGAAATCCTGGTTATGGTCCCGACTTTAAACTTGTGCTATGAACATATTGTGTCTTGTTTGGGAGTGAGCTTCACAGTGAGTGCAGGCCAAGCTGTTGATGGACAGTACATACCTTCAAAACATAGGCTTAGGCACATGTAGCATGTGTGGGGTAGCTGTAACAGAGGTAATGCCAAACTCAAACTAAAGTCATTTTTAAGCAAGAAAGCCACTTACACAACACTGTTACAACCATGTATTGCCTACAAACATTTGCATGATGATTTATGCTGCGAACGCCCAACACATGCACGCAGCAGGTGACAATCTTCAGAAAAAAAAAAAAGTATTTGAATAGCAAATAGGCTCTGCTGTTGTTGGTGCCCAGGGAGGAAGACGATGTGTTGACAAGAGTCAAAAGGAGTGACAAGTGGAGACAGCACAAGGCGAAAAAGGAAAGGGATGGAGGGCGAGAAAGCAATGTGGCCGCCAGCTGGGAGAGAAAAACAGCGAGATTGTATATGTATGTGCAGATATGCAGGGCTGGTGGAACAGCGAGGAAGATGTGTTCCGGCATGGGGAGCTGTACAGCAGGAGAGGGAGCAATGAGGGAATGAATGTATGCATGAAGGGGGCGGCGGGGAAAAGGAGGGGAAGAGAGAAGCTAACAAAACAAACTGCGATACACACAAAGCGGAAGGGAGAGGAAGAAATAGAGCTAAGGCTGAGGACAATGATGAAGAGACAACAAGGGACAAAGAAAAAGAGACGGAGCTGGAGCTCGCTCGCTGTGTTTATAGGCCCCAGATGTCCGGAGGTAATTGTGCAGAGGGATTGCTCTGCAGACATCTGGCTGCTGAAAGCTCTATATTCTTTCCCACAGACGCACACTCAAATAAATCCATCTCAAGAGCCCCACATAATCCCATTGGACCCACTGCTTATAGCATGTAACCTGGTAATTTTAAATCACTTCAGGTTTCCCCTCTAATGGAATTCACCAATTTAAAAAGGGGATTCTTTTGAGAGTTCGCACGGAACTCCCTCAAATGTCCACTTAAATGTCAAACGTTGACACTGATTCTGAGTTCACTGTACTACAAGCGTGCACGCAAAGAATGAAATGAATTGCAACTTTTGGTTTTGATGCGTTGTTTGGACACGCGTCTCTGTCTGCTCTGTCAAAAGTTCAACTCTTTCCCCTCCTGGCATCACTCTTGTGAGGTGGACTGGGATTCCAGACATGGTGGACTGTTTGATGCCGTTGCCATGTTCGCAGTGTCTGACTCTCTTGAAACTGTGCACTGATGCCCGCAGTCCACCTTGGAGGAGCCAGACTGCAGCGCTTTCTATTCCAATCCGTCTTCTTTCAAGTCTGCCAGTCCGTGCGTGCCTTTGGGAAGTGATGTTGAAATTCGACCGGTAGAACACCTTCTGAAACTATGCGAAATGTTTGTATAATGTATTATTGAATTTTGGTTATCGTAGCAACACTGCTGAAACTGATTCATTCATCTGCTCTAAAAGAAAGAAATGGGCCGCAGCTATACTAGTCTGCATGCCTCTTCCTGCAGTTACCCAATCATAAGTGATGAGCGACATGAGCTGGACCGCTACCTGTGATTATAATTAAAGGTTTAATCAAGGGCTGACAAATTAGACTGCGATTTCTCAATCATATCTTCCCTCAAGGAAGTGGTGGGTAATGCAACAGTATGGTGATGAACCTTAGACCTCTTCATATTGAAATTAACAATTGGAATCCAATAAAACTGCTACTTACTCAATCTTTGCACAATGGTCCAAAAATAGCTCTTCTTCGACACTTCATACATACAGAGCTTTCCTTAGGAACAGCCATTGTGTCATCAGTGACTTCAACATTGAGAACACACACTTTTAGAGATATTCTGCCAAAGCATTTTGGCGGAGACTTCTAAAAAAGCAGAATTGGCCCCGCGGGCCGCATTTTAACAGCTATGCCTTAAAGGGAGTAGGTACAAAGTGATACTAGCTACAGGCTGCTAAACATACAAGCTGTCTGTTAGGCAGCAGAACGCCACGCTAAGCCCTCCCAGGAAGCCAAGCTAGAGCAGGTAGCTGCCAGACAATACCAGATGACAGGAAGTTTAAACCATACCAGGACAGTCTGGCAGGCAGTTAGATATGAATTTAGCCTCCCAGGCAGTCAGGAATACCAGATTGCCTTTAGAGTGCCATATGTGCGACAGAAAGCATAAATACTATAGGGACAGGTTATTGAGTGGCCTGGCATTTCCTGGCTTCCTTTCTGTGCTAAGTGGCCAATGCAGTTGTGTGGCCTGTAGACAGCTATAACATGCCTGTCCTTGGATCTTCTGTGCAGGCGCGTGAACCCTTATCTGGGCCAGAAACCTCTCTCGTGCACAGAAATGGGCTTGAAAGATGCGTTTCATAAAAACCAATTGACCGTGTCAGTACTGGACAATTCTGCAAAAGGTAGGATCGTGTTCGGTGACGTTTTCTTTATGCGCAATGCCAATATTTTTAAGGCTGGCACGAGAGTATGTTGGAGACGATGGTTAATGGTGACACCAAGGGCAGTTTTGGAGCCCTCATTACGCCATTTTCTTGCGTCTTCATTCCTCCTCCTTTAAGATGCAAGGACATGATGATGAATGGAGGAGAGATGAATGGACTTTCACGTTTCTGTCCGCGGAAGCTTCTGAGAAAATTCCTGCCTTGCAAGCCGCGTCATTTTTAGCTGAAACTCCGTCGCTCTCCTGACGTTTCCCTTTTGTCGCGGGCTTCTGCTGTCGAGTGCCGTTTTGAACCATCCCTCTTTGAAAGACTGGACATCGGAGAGACAGCTTCCAGACCTGCAGGATTTGGAGGGCCCATCAGTGCTTGGTGAGCAAAGTGCCTTCCTTCCACTATGCTCCCAAACTCATCTGTCTTTCTGTAAATGCACGTCACAGTGTATTTGGATTACACTTCTCTAACCTTTGGAGAGAAAAAAATACTAGAGAGGCCTCTTAAAATATTAAAAATACAGATGAAGCGACAGTTCAAACTGCAGCTTGTGCCGATAATGATCCTCTTAACATAAGTTATTGATCTGGCTTGTGGTTTTATGATTTGGCGGCGTTCTATCATCCTGTTTCAGCGCTCTGCTTCTTTTTGCACTCAGCAACACCCATAAGGACACACACACTGCAAAAGCAAAACAATGAAGTTTTGAGGTCCCTGCAGGAAGGGCTGTCACGACGCTGGTGTAGCAGGGCAGCTTGTCCCTGAGGAAAGTAATGGCCTGCCCTGGAAAGTCACATAAAAGAACTTCACACAAACACACGGGGAGGCAAGAAAGAGGATTTAAAAATTAATTACTTTCCATCTTATCTTTGTACATACATTTTAAGCTGCTGAGATGATATCAGTTTTATTGTAAGGAGCGGAAAACATACAGTATCTTGTCCTCGTCTAGGGCAACTCAAGGAGGGGAAAACGGAGAGTGAAGCCTAATTGAGCACAAATGTTTGAATCAGCATTGAAACTCACAAATACTGGCATTGATTGTGAATTCAAAGGACGGTTTAAGGTTTTTAAATGCGTATGCTGCTGATTAGATATCAACCCGCCTCCAAAAAGCTACAGCAAGTCAATAGTGGATGCAAAGCACACGAGCTATTCTATTTACCGTCATGTCCGACATTAATAATTCAGATTAATGGAACTCTTCAGTTACTCGGAGCCAGTGCGTTCACACGTGCATCAACGCCATTAACACCATTAACACCTCACCTCCAACTCCACCTGAGGCACAGAGGGATTACAAAGAAAGACACCATCCTGAAATATTAAATGTGTTTTTCCTTTCTTTTGTTCCCTGCATCAGAGTTATAGTCCAGGACAAGGAGGTTTGGTTGGCCTTCCCGGGAAGTCGTGACTAAACTGGAGGAAGACAAATGCTCCCTCCCACCTCTGTGTCCCGCCGCCGAAAGGTACACAGTGCGAATAAGTCTTCAAATGGATTATACACAGTGGACCTGGGAGCGGTTAAAGTTTAAGTGGAAAAACAAAATAATGTACTTTCTTTGATCTGAGGCACATTTAGCAGGAACAAGCGGATGTGTCACCCAAAATGTATTTTTACATTGCATTTGGTTGCTGCTCGCTTGCATGATCAAGTGACCACATCAAAGGAAATACAGAGAGGCTACTGAAATCCCTTTTTCTCTTGGTTGCACTTTTTAATTTTAGGTTCCAGAGCTGTAACTTTGGATATTATCCTAATTTTGCCCTATGAGGTCGGAAAATGAACCCTTAACATCACATCCCTTGTGGTTATGTGAAGCGATCCGAGACAAAGTGGCTCGAAAACGAGAAAGAAAGTGAAGACATCAGTTTCATCTTTCCTCCTCTCCCCCCTTTTCAGTCCTGCCCTCGCTCTTGATCAGTGGAGCAGGAAATAGATCCGGCGGAAAAGCAGTGATGTAACCGAGTTTTTATCCAATGGCCAATTGAAGACGGTCCAGTTTACATCAAGAGCGACTTGATGCAAATGACCTTCTTTATTAACGTGCTCACCGCCGTCAAGCGTCCCGTTAGCGATACACCCGCAATCAGCTTTGCACTTTGCCACGTCACATCGATATGGCTCGTCTACGGAGATGAGACACACACACACACACACAATTCTGACCATTCAGACCAAGGGTTGTGACAAGGTGTCGAGACAGCGCTACTTGGCCAATGGCTCTCGGGTCCTTGGGGGGATGGCCGCGGAAAAGACTGTCACCAATTTTGTGTGTGCGTGTGTGTGTGTGTGTGTATTTTTTATGTGTGTATGTGTGTGTGTGTGTGTCTTTAACTTGTGTTGCTTTTGTAGCAACAGTGGGAGACAGTGGCTTGAGGACCATTAGTGATATAACCCATGGCAGCCGTATAACAACACAAGGTCATTATATCCAAAATGCAGGCTTAATGATAGCTGGATGTAGAGTGGAAGGAGTGAGGATTGCGGGATAATAACGAGCTCTTTTGGAGAGTTTTTTTTTTTTTCACTACTGCTGGTGCTTTTTCATTTATTTATTTTTCTCCCCCTCCCAGATCCAGAGATCCCGAGTCATTAGCAGTTGAGCTCCAATGATAGTTCAGTGCAGTTCAGGCTGATCATTTTGATTTCAGATGAAAGCCACATGCTGGCAGGGGGCCGTTTGTTCCTGGTCTTCTATGTATGTGCTCAAACGGGAACAAAAGCAAAAGGAAATGAGCCTCCGGTGTCTCCTCTTCAGAAATTGAGCTAGCCCGGTTCATTTCCCAAATGAAGTTGTGCATTCTGACAGTTTACATTGCATCATCAGTGTTTGGGTTTTGCTAACGGACCGGGGGAGTTTATTTTTCCTCCATATGGTGGACGTTTGCAGCTGTCGATGAAGGATGAAGGAAATGGGAGAACCTGAGATGCAAGAATTCCGTGTGTTGACAGCCAGTCAGGTAGCGACGAGCTGACAATCTACCTGTATGACTGGCCTGCACGGTATCCAGCAGATCCTTTCATCGCGTGACATCGATCAGCGTTAAGAATCTTGGCCACGTCCCGTTCAGTGAGTGTTCTGTTTACGTCCGCAGAACACAAGTGGACTACCCAAGATCCCAGGAATGCCATTAGTGCAGTCCGTTGCATCACGGATTCAGCGTTTGAACGTTGGCTCCAATAAAAGCAGGAAAGCTGTGTTTCTAAACATAATGCACATGAACTCTGTGTCAGCCCCGACCGCCCACATGCCTCCCCTCCCCCCACCCCCCCGGGGGTGTGTTGCTCTCAGCCCTGTGCTGTACAGCAGACTGTGTGAGTCACATGTCAACAGTCCACAGGCCACACAATTCACACTTTATTGCTCCTGCCGACGACGAGCGTGATGGAAAATGTCTGCTGGGAAGCGACACATCGTGGCCATGCTAGCGTGGAACTTTTGTGCCGGTGCGCTGGCTGATCGCGCGCACTGTCGGCGTCACTCGGCGCAAACTGTCAAGTCTCAATTACTGCTCTGCTGTTGCATCCTGTGATGTATTTCTCTGCGTTTCCTGTTTTTGCTTTGCCATCCTTCTGGTCTGTTCAGTTCCTGCCCTTGTGTCACACCTGTCTGTTCACTTGTTCCTTGTCCCCTCGTTAGTCCCTGGTCTATTTATACTGGTTCCTTCTCCCTTGTCAGTTCATTTCCTTGGTATCCATTGAATTCCTGTTGCTTTCTAGCGGAATTCTCTTTATAACTCTGTTAGTTCCCTGTGTGTACTTGTGCTTACCCTGACTTTAGTTTCCATGTTCCTGTTGTTCCCCGTGTTTTTGTCTCTGGAACCTGGACTTGCCTGCCTACTTACCTGTGCCAGCATTATTTGTTATTTTGGGTCCTACTCCTGCTGTCCACATGACCGGACGTAACGTCTGCTATGAGAAAACACATTCTAAGGCTTCTTAATCTTTTTTTAAACAAATCTTAAGTAATCTTATCTCAACTCTCGCTCTTTACCTCCCCACCCAACCGGTCGAGGCAGATGACCGCCCACCCAGGGCCTGGCTCTGCTCGTGACTTGAGGTTTCTGCCTGTTCAAGTCACGGAAACACAATATTTAAATACATAACATACTGTATGCGCACATTCATGAGAAAACGTAAGTGAGAATAATTTCTTCCTGATAAACACACCTTTTGTTTGCTTAACGCTGAACTGGATCCTGAAAACCTGCTATGGCAGCTGGCAAGTGGCCTCTAGCCATCATGGCAGATGGGAAACCACTGAGCACTGTTATCTGCATGGGCCGATCAATACCTGCAACTTAATGTTTACTTGTAATGCTACCATTGCAGGCTACCGTTATTCACTGGAACGAGGAGTTAAATGGTAAGGGAAGTACCTGAGATATGTATACAATTTAACAAAGTAATAAATGTACTGACAATAGTATTAATAAGGATCAATACTCGTAAAAGGGGCCAACAAAACCCAAAAGGTTTTCAAGATAAAAGTCATAATATTTTGACTTTCTTGAAGCAACCTTTATTACTTTATTTTCATATTAAAATTTCACACTTTCATCTCAAAATACTATGGCCTGTTCTCTAATTACGTTTTTTCCCCCACAGTCCTGAAATAAAATGACCGTTTAGCTCGAATTTTTAGCTTTATTGTTGAACTCTCAAAACTACCACGGCCCTGCTCTGCCATAACTACAACGTGAGTGCAGCAAAACATATGGAAGAACCGTCACAAGGAGAACTGTGACCTGAATCAGTTACCCGTGAAGACAAAGATCGGTCATACTCATTGAGAATATTCCAAGCATTTAGTGGCAGAACGCGCCCCAGAGCTCCTGGGTGGTTCCTCGCTCACAGGGGAGGAATGACTGGAACGGGTCCATGCTGAGCCGTTATCAGCAGATCTTGTTCAAGTCAAGAACCCTCTCCAGGAGACACTCGGACCATATTGACTGAGCCAGATCCTCTCTCAGCTAATAGGGCGGGGAGCGGAAGGGGGAAGTTTTTCCATTCAAAGAAACCTCGCGGGGTTCTTCACAGGCCTTTTTTTAAATAAATCTGGAGAATGAGACTAATCTCCTCTTGTGGCATCTTGGACAGTGAGCCTCCTCATTCACGAGTGGTTCTTCAGTGGCTACATGAGGTCTTGATTGAAATGCTAATCGCCTGCTTACTACAGCTTCGGGTTATTCTCCTCTCAGCCCTCATCAATACATATGGCCTAATTTTTCGGTAAGAACTGTGGTTCTTCTGAAACAAATCGTTAGCCTGTGACTGTGGGACAGAGCCTCTCTAAGGCACAAAAGCATGGAATTAAGAAAAAGAAAAATCAATCATTGAGATTGCGGGCTTAAAGGATTTTTTTTCCTTTTTCCCCCCCATCGAGGCTCGTTTTCATCCCTTCAGAAGAAGCTATTTGCTGCCACTCAATTCTGTACTCGAAACTACTTGAAAAACAGCTCCAGCTAGGTAATCATCATCGTAAACACAAAGCCTTCATTTGGTTTTGCCAGAGTCTGTTTAATCGCTATTTCATTGTGCCACTTTTGAGCGTCTTCATATCAGTGCAGCACTACGTTTCACTCTGCTTACTGCCAATCACCTGACACCCACATGAAGCCATATGCCACATGAAAGCGTCTGTCAGGGAATAATCCCTCCAAAATATGCCACCTTACACACTTTGTCACATCCATGTGTTGCAGTTAAGTGTCTCTTTTGAAGCTGGGGCAGCACTTAATTATATCTTTTAAAAATGTCAAACATAAATGGTAAAGAAAATTGGGGACAAACGGTATAAAGTAGTCAGACGTGTGCTCAGGCTGTGATGGAAAAGATTAAAACCGGCACAATATGACGGTTAGGAAGTTGACATTTTGGAATGGTTGAAGTACCACTGTGCAGTCGGGTGTTGTAGCAACTCGGCTAACAAATAAAATCTGTACATTTTCTGTTCATGCATGCTGTTGCACTTAGTTAGTATTGATTTTGTATTAAAGTGTTTATTCTAGCCAGTTATGTTGAAGCTCCCCCTCCCCAGATAATACCTATTGTAATTAATCATAAATCACCACATTGGCAACTTGCTGTAAAAGTGCAGCACAGAAACTAGCTGACAAGAATGATCAAGTTTACTTTGTCATGCAAACTGCAGTGCTGCTTTGTGAACATGTGAACACGATGCAAATGATCACTAATATAAATTTACATGTTTATTGACTTTAGATTTTCGAGTAGGGCTGTGGCTTTTTGCTCTTTACCACAAAGTTAACCATACGAGCTCTTTGTTGTCATGCCAAAATAATGGAGAGTAATTATTTTTGTGAGGATGAGCAAGTTCTGTCATAAAGCCCATACACACGACACGCTTGTCGAAATATTCCCAGGGAAGAGGGCGTGAAACAAAGAAACAACAATAAAATAAAGTAGATTGATATAACTTATTTCCCAGGATTACCAGACCATGCCTGCTATCATAGCTGTACATTAAAAACACCTATATGGCCGGATGGATGTAAGGATGAGGTAAATAATACATTATGTGGATCAAATTCCTGCGCTGAAGCTGTGGAAAAGTCAGCGGGCCTATTTCCGCACATTATTAGGACAAATTTAAACTGGACAGTAACACCTGTGACTGAGCTCTTGTGTGAGCTTATATGAATCCAGTTAAGACACATTTTGCTGATTTAAAATAACAGCGCTTCTGACAACTGAAAGGGTCGTGAAATAAGCGCCGACTCCGAGGCTGAACAGTCCCACCCGCTCAGGACGCCATGGCTCGCACATTAAATCTCTCATTTCATATTTTGGCACCGAACAGTGGCACTCGTAATTGTATATTACATTGCAGCTGGCATCCCTCTCTACTCATCTCAGTTCCTAACTGTGTAGCTGTGCACAGTGAGGCAACCAGGTCGCGCTAATATTTCATTCATTTATCTGTAATTGACACTTGACATTTTCATGCACCGGCACCAGGTTTTGCAGCCCTTGAAAGACAAAACCACGGTGTCACCGAAGCCTATGCATAGCTTTGCATTGCCTCAACTTTAAATTGATGTAATCCTCTGCGTGCTGAACTGCAAAGTCCTTGAGAGTTACATAATAATATAAAGCAAGAGCTTGTTTTTCGCATGTTCTGAACTGCACTTTGAAAAACAGCCATTAAGGGTGAATCTCCCTTTCTTCAAAGTCATTACCCGCAGACAACTTTTTCCTTTTCTTCCCAGGCAATATCTTGGTCATTGGGATGTAACGCCGGTCGATTTTATGAGCTCATCCATCAATTTGGTGCACAATCAAACTGCCTAAAGAAGCATTTTAGCTCGCGAGCTGAAGATTGACTTCAAGTTTGTTGGTTTCTTGATGAGGCGAGCCATGCCAGATTAAAACCTACGATTTCACTTAGCTTTAGGTTTAGAATGAACTTTTTTTGGTTTTAAGAGCGATAAATCAACTCCATACGTTGAGATAAATAACATTCTTGCTGTTGTGTGCTAGCATAATTGCTATTACGCTTCTGGTTCTATTTTTGTCAAATAAAATCCACTAAAGTAAAACTTATGACAAACTGAATTGCTGTAATGCTATTACATCCATTCTGTATTTCTTTTCTGTTTGCTAGCATAGCAGTTCTTCTGTTTTGTAGTACGCTTTAGTTCTGCTTTATTTTTGTGAAATAATACAAAGCACACATTTAGCACCGGGAGTACCGATTTAAATCTTCGCTCTATATTGATATTAATAGCATTCCTATACGTTAACAGTTGCTCAGTTTTGTGGTAGCGTTTACTTTTGTGTGCGTGTGTTTTTCATTTAGTTATGTGAGATAGAACTCACAAAAGGTAAAGTAAAGATGGATGAGGTGTCATGCTAACATACACTGACTTTGGTGAGTTTTAATTTTGAGAAATAAAAGTAAAGCCAACACCCAGCAATGGGGATGCTAGTTACATCCACTCTTAAGATTAATAGCATTCACTTTCTGCATGCGAGCACAGCGGTTACTCGGTTTATTCTAGTACATTTTGCAGGCTTTATTTTGGTGACATAAGACTACAAGACCACCCAAAGCATCAAGTACTTCATTGGCATCTGAACCAGCTATTTTCATACTTTTTCCATGTGTATGAGGCAAGAATCTTTGCTGTGCTCTGAAATGGCAGCCGCCAGTGTCGCTTCAGCCACACCTGTGAGACGATAACCTGGCCAACACAGCCGACACCTTTTTTACATCACCCTTCCTTAGAAAGGAGCCCCGCTTCCAGTCATGGTATGCTGTCAGGCCGGCCTCAACCAAAATGCCTCAAACATGTTTAGCGTCTTGTTGTCCACGTGCGTGATGAATGGTGTTTGTTTGTGCACACTGTTGGCGTTTCTTGTGATTCAAGGCCACTGGATTCGTTCATTTAAATCCACCAGTGAAGTCATTGTATGCAAAGTAGAGCATGTACACAAGGCTCATATTTTGAGGCGAGCGCAGCCAAAAATACACACTGTAATGCTGAAGAGCTAGAACACCATTAAATAAAAGTGAGACAGCAGGAAAAGGTCATCTTCTCATTTATGTCCTCCGGGCCTGGCACCCCCCCCCCTTCACCTGTGACGTATGTTAAAAAACAGCCAGACGCCTGGGTGCACTTTCTGTTGCCCTTGCTGTTTTTAAAGAGAAATCCAAAAAGTAACAGGTACACACGCTAACAGTGATTGACAGCAATGAGCTACGAGGGCATAGTTTAAATGTCTGAGATTCAGTTTCTTAATGCACAAAGAAAAACAAGCTCGAACTGACGGGAGAGGAGCAGGAGGGACCTGGAGAACACAGAGGTGCTGCAGTCACATCCTGTATTATCTCCTTGAGGATTTGGGGACCTGCTCTGCTGCACAAACCCGGCGTATCAAAGCGTTTCGATCTTCGGAGATTTACTCCTCTCGTCGAACTTTGGTGACAGCATAATCGCATCCGGTTAAGTTGGAGGAGGCTGGGGCTCATTTGTGTAGGTGCAGCAAGGCAGTTAAAAATAGCCCAGAGGGTGATGGAGCAAAAGAAGGCTGCGCGTGAGAGTGCTTGGGACGTAAAGTGGCACGTCGCTGCATTTAGTTTTTCGCGTTTTGCGTTGAGGGGGAAGGAGAGTAAGAAAGAGGGGCGTTGTGTGGGAGAGCAGGAAAAAAGATGGGGAATGGTGATGGAGAGAGCAGGTTTGGGATTGTGTGTGTGAAAGACAGAGAGGGAGGGTGAGAGGTGAGGAGAATTGGGGAGATTCCGGCAGAGGATGGGGAAAGAAGAGGCCAAGCTGCGGGGGGCTCGCGGACTCTTTTCACCAAACTGACAGCAGGCTCGAGCTCCTGCTGAGAAGGTGTGTGTGTGTGTGTCCAGTTACACAAATCCCTGTATGCTTGTGCACCTTGTGAATGTGTGTGTGTGTGTGTGTCCTAGCTCACAGCGGATATGACTGTAGCTGGAGCCAACTAGCAGCAGGGTGGATGACGGTGCAGTGTCAAAAGCCTGAGCAGCGTCCTTTTCACCCCTTGAGTGCATTATATACCCCACTAAAAGATTTTTTAATTTATGTTTTTTTAAACGCTCCAAGGGATCGAAGCGTGATTCACCGTGTCGGTTGGACTATTGCTGTGGCGCACCGCGTGCAAAAACATCGTGTGTCTGATAGATAGATAGATAGATTTGTGGAAGCAGGAGTTCAGAATTTACACTAAATCTTGATCATCTGACTGAGATGGTGTGTGTGTTTGGGAATGTGAGCATGTACTGTAGGAGTGTGTGATGTTGCCATCAGGAAGAAATTAGCCTGGGCTGCGAGATGTGCAGTGGGTGGCATCGAAAAGCACATGCTGGCTTCAATAAGCATGGAAACAAAAAAAACTTGTGTGCAGACACACACGCACAGACACAAACATACACAAGCCTTTATCCCTGCTCTAACTATATGCAGCCATGTGTACTCGGCCATGTAGTGAAGTCCTCGCAATCATTCCTAAACAAGCTGGGACTCGTGTGTGTGTGTGGTTTCATATGTGTGGTTTCATATGTGTGGTATGCTAATCTACAGTAATCATGTGGTTCTCAGTTTCAGCTCAACAGCAAGAAACCAAACCAATGACCCCCTTGATTGTGTGTGTGTGTGTGTGTGTGTGTTCCCCTTTTTCTGCCACCATTTATTTACTGTGGCGTTCCTGACATTTATCACAGGTGCGGGTACAACAATCCCTGCTATATAAAACTGTCTGTCGCTGATTGCATACCGACTCGTTCTCGTCAAACTAAGTATTCAAATGGGAAAACTTGATAAGCAGTCATATTATATGTAGCTCTGCTTGAAAATGCTGCTAGTTAACGGAATTTCTTTTTTACCAACTGTTACATGGATTTTAAACCCGCAGTAGGAATAAATATTTAATATGTCCCAGATCTTTGAGGGGAGAAAAAAAAAGGCTTAAAAAATGCGCTTATGTGTGTGTGTGTGTGTTTAAATTAGCCTCCTCTCTTGCAGCCTGCTATACAACACCGGCCTATGGGTGAAGAATGACTTAATTGTTTTGACTTCTAATGTCAAGAATGCAGCAGCAGGAACACATGAGGCCCACAGCCAGGGATGCTCACACATTCTGGTGTGGATTTAAAGTTGGCTGAAACCCGCTGTGTGAATGCAGACTAGATTTGCACTCGTCTTGTTCTTCAGCATCAGCGGAAGTGACCGACTGATGGACACGTCGACCTCACAGGTAGATGTTTGCAATGTTATGATTAAAACAGGGACAGCCCACGAATACAGTCACTTTTAACAGTCTGTTTTACTGAAATTAATGGGTTTTTGTTTCCCCTGTTAAGTACAATATCTTCTTTTTTCTTTGAGAGTAATCCGTTTTTTTCCTTAAATCCACAAGATTAAGGACGGGCTATAATTCCAAATAAGAGGCTTCAAGAATCCGCATAAGAGACTTCTGGGACTTACTGATCTCACCAGGGGATGGTCCTAAGCCCCCAACACACAGTGGAGGAGGGTCTCATAAGACGGAGAGAGAGGGGAAACTACAGACAGTTGGGGGGGATGTGACCTATGAGTCTTGGACGTCTGGGGCAGATTTTAAATCTCTCACTTACTTTTCCTGAAAGCATAAAGTGTTTCGGGGAGATTGAAACGTAGACAGGAGCTCACTGACAGCTTTAACGGATAATGGGGACGTGCAGCAGCTTTGTTCCATGACATCAACGTTTGTGCTGTTAACACATTTATTTACTGCATTTTTGGATCACTGTAATTCCCTTTTTTAAATGAATTGTGCTTGCTTAAAAGAAACGATATAATCCCTGTGTCTACATTCCAAAGCAGGGCTTGCCCAAGCCTGTTCTGGGGCCCCAAAAAGACCACCCACCCATAGAAAGAAGCGTCATAAATTGAGCATTACAGTATATGGTAACCCCAAAAAGGAAAAATTGTTTAAAATAAATACTAAATTACAACAAAATTGTAAACAGATGATATTTAGGTTTATTAATTTGCGGTCCCTTTGGTTTGCTTATGCCTCAGGCTGCTCTTCAAACAAAAGAATCAGTCAGCCAGGCGTACAGTGCTGTCTCTTAAGGCTGCCAAATGCCACCCTGTTGGAAAGCTTTATCGGTCGGTTTGTCCCAACTGTCTGTCCTGCCCAAACACGCACTCTAACACATGGAGTTATTCTGTAGAATGTGTTTGAAATTTAAAAAGCGAGCTCTTTGACGTGCGCAGTGTGTAACTCCGAAACACACCTTTTTTGACCTTACAACTCTTTGACCCAAACATCTGCTGCGCTTTGAGAAACTCGCCATCAATTTCAAACCGAGCCAACTTCAGCATTTGCCCTCCGTATCCATCCAAGCCTACATAACATTTTGCTCTTTCTTTAAAAAGAAATAAATAAATACAGCCACAGGCTTAACAACACGCCATCTTGTGAATGTGTTTGTTTTATGTAAAAATAACACCAATCTGCTGACAATCACATGATATGAGAACGATAGAGAAGAAAGTGGCCGTCACTCATGATCCCTGGAGGCCTCTTGTCATATACGCATGTGTCACATCTATGTCAACATGCTCTGCCCTTTTTGGAGCTCAAAGCAGTCGGTGGTTTGTTTCATTTAGGCTCCAAGATGGAATATGATAGAAGAAAGCACAAAGTGCCCAGAAGTTCTCCAGAGTTCATGACTTATGTGTAACTTATGGACATGAATTATGATGGCTGGGTTATGAAAAAAGCATAAAAAGCTCAAGGCAGTGTGATTAATCATACGTGTTGCACACTGTGCAAGGCAAATATAGTACAAAACCTGATTTTATTTTTTTCATGCATTGTGTTCTGTGTTTGCAGCTGTCGTGTTTATATATAAACTGTGATGGTGCAGTGGTTGAATCTGCATATGTTTCACGATGGGTCCGGTCTGACCTGATCCGCACCTTGTGGAATGCACAACTGAGAAAAGGAAGCGAAGGTTTTAAAGTTCACTTCTCTAACGGAAGGTAAAGTTGGACAACGTTAAAAAGGAGGCCGACAGGAGGAAACAAAGAAAAAGGGCTTACATGTCATCTTTCTGTGCTTTGCAGACAGGTCTTTGAGGAAGACGAACAAGATAGCCGGGCTCCACTGCGGCGGTGGTACTGATGTTGGCACACCATGAAACATTTAATTGCACCATCATTCAGCGGAGGAAGGAGCGGACGGCTTGTGCTGCTCTGTCTGCACGTTTTCCTCGAGCCATGAAAGCCCATCAGTGATCCTGTTCAGTGTTCCAGGTAGGCCGGGCACGTTTCTAAATGACGTTCGGCTACATTTAACTCTATGTGCCAAGGAACTCAATTTCCTCATTTCATTGTCTAGACATCATATTGGTCATGCAAAATTGCTTTTACACTTTGGAATATTAGCATTTTCCGCTCAGCGTCGCACCTCTGCACATTCATATCCACCGAAATGGGCGCAACTAGCCACTCGTTGTGGGGTGAAAAATATGACGTCAAAGCATTATCCTCTACAAAGTTGTCTCAAAACCTAAGAATCTGTCCAATTCAATTACGGCCCATTTGTGCTCAGTAAGGATTCCATCACGGAGATAATGGATTTTCCTTGGATGCACTTGTACTTCAGGAGAGAGTAAAATGTTTCCTCAATTCTTTCAAGAGAACCGAACAAATCAATTCTACTCATAAAACACAATCTGCTTCTGCCCTTGTTCTGACATTACCCACCATTTAATTCGTCCACTGGTTATGATCTCACTCACGCTGTGCACTTACCGCTATTCTCCCCTGTCCATTTTCACCGTGCTGCACTGTATGTGGTACCTGACAAAAATGCAGCACAGAGAAATCCTCCCTCAGATACATTTGGTGTCATATATCATCAGTCTGGGATGTTCAACACATTCCAGGAGCCATTTGGTGATGAAGTGCTGTAATGTACTGTTATTGGTTTTTTTTTCACTATACTTTGTCAATTTGTAGGCCAGATAGTGACTGCCTACGTTTCCCAGAATGCTCCGGGACATCCAGCTGTGACATACGCATGTAGCAAACTGTATGGTGATTGCATTTTGTTTGTAAGACCAGGAGAAACCGAACAACTGAAGCTCAATGTCTTTCACCGCCGCATTGCATTCTGGTCTATTGAGGCTAGCGTGTCTGCATCTGAACATCAGTGCAAAGTGGAGGCATCGTGAAGACAGTGACACAGCTGCAGATGCACTGTAATGCAACACTGTCTACAACAAACAACCAAACAGGCCCAGAAAATGTCAAAATATAGTCAGAGGACGGTTTTAACGTTTGCTTTGAGGGAGGATTTTCCTTTTACGCAGCAGTTTTATCTGCTGTGTATATACACCTAAGAGACAGCTCTCAGAACAAAAGATTTAATGCAGTACATCCCATGACTAAATACTTCTGATGTTCAGATGCAAAACTGGGTCACCGGCTTGCTGTCTAAACCGTGTGCCAAGCAAACAACAGGATAGGGGTTCAGTGTCCGCGGCTTCACAGCAAGCTGCTCCGCTTGGCAGCCAGCATCATAAGACTGCCCCCAGGGTGAAGCTCTGTAACAAAGTACAGTTCAGTCAGGAAGTAGGGGTGTACTGACAGACAAAGTCACCCCTCATAATGGTGCTTCATTCGTGGTTCATTCATGTGTCCATACGCTGTGTAGTGTATTCGGGAGCCCCGAATTCACTACACAGCGTATGGACACTTGATATGGATTAATGTCTCTTCAATGCCCTTTGTTTTTTTTATGCGCTTGGTGTTTGTGTCAAAATGAGGATTTTAAGTAGGTAATTTGTGCCACAGTGTCTATTGAATACATTAGAAACACATTTGGCAGCCATTACAGTATCAGTTGACATTTTAATTGACTTGCTATTAAATTTGATCTAGCTCTAACACGCTCAGTCTACCATGTCACTCTACAAGAACATGTGCATGTCACCCAGCTGCCCTAATGACCCCGAATTGCAAAAGTGGGGATAGAAATTGGAAGGCTGGAAAGATCGATGGATGTGCATTTCGTTCTAAATCATGCCCCATCAATTAAACTGACCACATGTGGAGTCAAGTGATGGAGTCAGCTTGTGGTGTCACAGCAGAGGGGTTGCATACTCACTACTTCACTTAGTAGCTCCTGGGGGGGGCCAAGGATGCTAGGTAAGAAACCCTGGTTGAGAACCACATGGTGAAACAAAACTTCACATTACTTTAAAAGTCCCAATCTGCTGGCTCCTAACGTCTAAATCACCAAGAAGCATTTCTTTGGAATTAAACATGGTTGTTGGTTTGCTATATATATATATGATGATATTTGTTGTGAAATCCCAGCTTGAGTTGCATTGCGGGACACGTAGGATCCAGTGTTTTTGGAGCTTGACTCATATTAAAAGTCAGAATATTGCAGCTTCCACTGCTTTGATTTTGACCATCCTCCAGTTATGGTTCCAGCGGCCCGCCATTTCAAGATCCAACCACAGCAGCCGACACAATCAACGTTAATGTCAGTCCACAACAAGTAAACAAAGTTATCGCACCTCACCTTTGAAGCCTCACAGAAATCCACAGAAACGCTCCTGTTCCGCTGTAAACAGTCCACACAATGAAAATCCATATATCCCACGGAATGCCGCAGCATAATATTTCACACGTTCTCTGTAATAACTTTGGCTCCCATCTTGATTTCAAAATGTCCGCTGACTTCCTATCTTTTGATTGACACCTCATTTGACCCAATCAGACCTTCCATGTCCCGTCCACAGACTATGATAGCCAATGATAGTCCGCATTGAAGGGAAGTGCATGCCCCTCTTTTTCTTCTAAAAAACGAGCCAATTGCAGCCCGTCACGATAATGATTGGCTTGTCGTATAGCCAATGAAATTCTGAATACGGGGATATGTCGCTTTAGGGCGTTTCATCAAACTATAACCTATAATTGTCTTGAGTAAAGTGAACTTTGTGCGTGCGTTCGTGCGCAAAAAAACTAAGCTGGGATTTTTGGGACTTTTTGTGGATTTTGTAGATGTTATAATGGCAAATCGGACACAGAAATAAATAAATATACAGAAATAAATAAATATATCCCCCCATCCCCCGACAAAGACAGGAGGGGGAGGGGAGAGTAAGGCACAGAGGCGGGAATTGAAGCTGTGAAATGCTTCTGTGATGTGTTTTTGTGTGTTTTACCGGCACTTGATTGTTACAGAGTGGCACATTGCCGATAACATGTAAAAGGTCATGTTTGAGGTCATGTACAAGGTCATGCAAATAGTTTACAATGTTATTTTGTAAATAGTTTGCTGCCTTTTCTTTATACCTACCTCTGTTTTGACTCTTATATACACAACCAAGGGTCCTTCTGGAGTCTCCAACTGTCCAGTAATGGAACCGCCTATTATACACTCATACAAAATATGTGTAAAAGACTCATTTTTTGTGGTATTGTCATAACATTTGAACTGGGAGTAGGTAAGGCTTCAAGCTAAAGTCTCATTGTGTTTTCCAGTTCATAAGTCCCAGCTGTAGTCACCTGCAGATATATATTTAGAAGTAAATATTCAGGCGGAAGTAGAAACCTTTTATTT
>JAVQJF010082555.1:0-19694 GCA_036023855.1 Gadopsis marmoratus | reverse complement strand
AACAAATGATATAAATTGGGATTTTGGTGTGTTAACCCTTAAAACTAAGCTGTTTTTGCTAAATTTTCACTCTCTATATTCAAGTACTTGAATGTTTATGCAGATTAAACTTGTTTGGGATTGTTGCCTGCATGTCCATACGATTTCTGGAGTTTCAACTGATATGTGAGAACATAATGGATACATTTACATTTTGTGGTGTTTTATTCCTTATGATGTTGAACGTTTACAGGGTTTCTGCAGTGTTTGAGACTTTTAAAGACCTTTTTAATACCAAATATAATGCAATTTACTACCATTTTCACATTCACACCAGCCAATGAAAGTATCATGGAAACTGCCTAGAATTAGGTATTATTATATCACTACTTTTTAGCAATTCCCAGCTCTATATACTGTTTGAATAATTTCTAATGCCATAATTAATTGCATTAACGTGAGCTGGGTAAACAATAACTGATGGTTGGATTAACCAATAAAAAAAAATTATTCATTCAAGTTAATTTAAGGTTTTGCTAAAATTGACAACGCGCTTCGTAGCTACTGTAGAGAGCAGTAGTGACAATGTTTGCAACAGACCTGCAGATACACAGTTTAAATAATTCTACAGGTTCCTGGTCATGTTCTTATATTGTTGATTTTTCATTTTGTTGCTCTTGTGCTCCAAGAGTAGGAAGTGTGGAACAGCACTTTTAGCACTTCACATGTAGAAACATATCTCAAAACAACTATCATAGCACATAAAGGAGCGGAACAGCTTCTGACAATATGAAGTCTTGCTTCTTCTCATTTCTCTCTACTAACAAACACTACTTTCTTCTTTTCCTCTGTGTACAGAGTCTGTGAAGTCCATAAAAATAAGTAACAGACTCATTTGTTTCCCAGTCACAGAGCAGGGGAGCAACTATACAAAAAAGATCTTGGCAAAATACTTGGCAGGGAGCTTCATCCCAGTTTAACATCACTTTAAGAAATGAAACAAACTCCCAGATTGACTGTAATGAGAGTCAACAGGCCCACTGTAGCCTACTGTATAGAGGAACTTGCTCTTTACAGGTTTAGCGGTCACACACAGATATACTCTGCCATTGTACTGAGCATATTATTCAGGAGGTTTAAGTTGACGTTATAATAAAGCAGGGGCCTCGATGTATAGAGGACTGGGGAGGGTCTTAGGTGGATGGGTTACATGGTGAACGTCTGAGAGGGTATGAATGCTGCTTTGATCCCAGATCACACTTCCTGTGGGACCATCCCAGCTGACAGCTCCATTACAGACCCTTTCTCCTGATGGCGTGTCATTTAATGCCTTACTACAGTGGCCTGCTCCCATATCTCTCAGAGCTACGCAGTATGGCTGTCGCACGTACGACTTGAGGGATTTCAGCAACAAAGTGTTGCTTTCACATTCTCCTGGCTGAGCTGGTTGTCTTCCCAGCACCAAGTGAAGGAGTCTTTGTTGAGAGAGAAAGGCGGGTAATGTTCTGTAAAGGTGAATTATTACTCTAACTGGTCCTGTTTTTCACTTTTTGTCTAAATGTGGATCCAACAAAGGCTCCCCTGTTAGGGCTTTACAAGTAAAAGTAATGTCTATTCTATTAAATTTGATAGATAAATCCTAACGAGTGGAGACAAAAGAGTACCTGCACAGGGAAACCTACCCTGAACGGCCCCCCATTTCCATCGTCCAGCTCCAGGATGTATCCGTCCACGACGATGGTGGAGAGCGGTGGCTGTTTCCATGACAATGTGGCGCTGTTGTTCTGGGTGCAGCATTCCTCCAGCTGGAGCATGGGAGCAGCTGGGACTGAGGAAGGTAAAAACCAGGCCAGATAACAGCCCACTGAGATATGAAAAGATGCCTGCACATGCACGAACACGAACACGAACACACACACTCCCCAACTTGATATGACTCTGCAGTGACCTGTTCAATGTTTATCATCCATACATTCAAATATGAATATATGAATTCCTAATACATTAATCAAAGGCTTCCGAATCATGAATATAAACACACCAAACTTCCTTGACTTTTTGAGCAATTTACAGAATATTTTAGCACCTGTAGCATGTCATAAAGCAGATACCGACCCAAACACATTTCTATGCACACATCCAGCAGGATCCCCAACTCAAACTGCTTCTGAATATATTTTCACGTTTAATTCTTGTAAAATCATTTGTTAATAATAACAGTATTAACTTTAAAAGATAAGAAACAAGAGGATAAGGTGTTTGTAAATGTTACGTGTCCATAATACTTTGGAGAAATATATTATATACAGAAATTTTACAGTAAAATCTGGCAAATTCTTTTACATATTTTTTGCCTAATGAAGGTCTAGTACCAAAATATTGCAGTAAATTATTAGTTTTGCTAATTATACAGTGTGCTGGAGTTTTACAATTCCGTACAAAAAGTAAGTACAAAAACTTACTATAAACCAATATTATAGTGATTTTTCATAACAGAGATCAGCTCCATCACAGGCCGGTAAGGATTTACTGTCTTGTTCAAGTTCAATTGAGAAGACATTAGCTCTCAATAGGACTTGAACTTGCCTCTTTAGGTTTAATAAAAAAAAGTCTCCTTCTGTGGTGCGCCTGCTCTCTTCTAGCCCACACTGGTATAAATCCCTCAGGTGTCTGGACCCATTATCTCCTCTCTTTTACCTTTCATCTGGACAAAGTCCAGCTGGTGGATCGTCTGCAGGAGGGGTCCGCTGTCCAGAGTCAGGTCAAAGTCGCTGGTCATCCTGGGGGTGAGGGTTCCCTTCCCCCACTGGCCCTCTGTCATGTGGACCCTCCGGATCAACGCATCGGAAATCTGAGAACATTGGACAAGTTAAATCACGATTACAACTCTAACTGTTACTCATCATTCAGACACAGATTAATGCTACTTTACATTGCCTCAAAATAGTTGTTACAGCTTCAATTTCTGGCAATGACAATGGATCCCAACCTGGGAGTCAGGAGCCCCACAAAGGGCAAGATAAATGTAAGGTGTTGCAAGATGATAAACAGGAAGTGAAAGAAAAACCTATTTCTGCTGTATAAGGCAATTTTTTTACATAGCACCTTTTAACAAGACAATATTAAAGAAAAGCATAAATAGGACAGGACTAAAACAAAGTAAAATCTAAGATTAAAATATGCTTAAATAGAATAAGACACATTTGACAGTATAATAAAAAATACAGTGCAGATACAGTTCAAATATATGAATAATTTGTCCCAAATATAACTTAATAAAGGCCGTGGCAAACAGACAAGTCTTAAGCCTTGATTTAAAACAACTGATAGTTGGAGCACATCTCAAGTTTTCTGGGAGTTTGTTCCAGATATGAGGTGAATAAAAACTGAATGCTGCATCTTCATGTTTAGTTTTCATTCTGGGGACAGAAAGCAGACCTGAGACCTGGACTGATGTGGTCTCTTCTGGTCTTAGTGAGGACTCTGGAAGCAGTGCAGAGAAAGAGCCTTGCTATGCATCCTACCTGCAGGAAACCACTGGGGTCATTCTCCTTGATGACCTCCAGGCAGTACTCCATCAGCCCCGTGGTCTGACGCAGCTTCACCGTACAGTGGGAGATCTGATCCCGAACCACCTGGAACAAAGGGGCAAAACAAAAGGAGGCATTAAGAAAGAGATGAAAGGGAGAGAAAAGAAGAAATACCCACAAGGGATTCATGTTTTGCAAGTATAATACAACAACAAGCATACAGAAGATAATCACATGTTAATCATCCCCTTTTCCTGTAATCACTCTGAGTGGAACATGAATAAAATGCACAAAGACGGTTTAATAAAGTGCGAGTTCTGTAGAGTATAAATAGCACAGGGATAGACGAGGGAAGGGAAAGACTGGAGATGCAGAGAAATTAAAGGGGAGTTAATAAGCAGAAGGCGGCAGAAATGATGATAAATGAGGGAAGAAGAGAGAAATTAAAGGCAGAGAGAGGAAAGATGGATGCAGAGAGAGAAGAAAAAATGGCAACGTTGGCAAACTATGTACAGAGGACAGAGGAAGACAAGAGCGTGGGTGGGAGGAGCAGGCTGGAGGACACAGATTCAAACGAGGCTGTTAATGGATGAAGAGAAGCCCAAACGAGGCGACCAGGAGGAAGACCGATTCTGAGGTTAGCACCAGGACTGTCAAAGTGAAGGGTTTGAGTAAATATCCTTTTCTCTTGGGACTTGCGCACAGATTGAGGGAGGAAGAGGAGGCTGACCGGACATCGGCAGCCGATCCTGTTATTGACGTTAACCGAAAGGAAAGTGACATTGTGTTTTCACGCGCGGGCCACGTGAACCGTCGTCACGGGTTACATCAGAGGCGAGACTGCTCTGAGCTACGCTTCACACTGTGTATGTTTTTAACATTTTCTGTACGCAGTCGTAGATTTTTGCCTCAGAAAAACACAACTGACATCAGAAAAATCAGTCAGTGGTGAAATGTAAATTAGATTTTTAATAGCTGCTCCCCACATTCATAATCCATCTTCCCACAGCATGATCTGAACACAAGGGAACAGCTTCACATCAATAAAAGAACCCTCTATTAGATTGATTTGATCGGATCCTTGGGAGATTCCCTCTCTATCACTGACACTACTGATGTCCACAGAGCCTCCTTGCAACAGTGTGAAATAAACGGAGGTGCAGGACCGAGGGTTGCTAGGTAACAGAAACTTCACTGCTGCTATCCGAGGGGCTCCAAGGCTGAATGGAGAGGAAAATCCTTTTCTGCAGCCGCTCCGAGATTGACAGTACACACTGAAGATGATTTACTGATGACTGCAGTCAGAGCGCATCAACATGCAAGAATTGTACCGCCGCCGACGCATAACACACAGACGTTATAGCTGATTCTAATGATTTGGTCTTTCTCAGATGCAATCAGCCTGCGAGTGAAATATTCACATATTATTTCACTGTGATCGTGAAAGCAGGGAAAAAGAGTGCAGTATGTAGCGTCACTTTAAGACACATGTACATCGAGTAAGCTTTAACAGAGCCCCCTTTTCAAGGATATAAGATTTCGGGATTGTCCTCTGAATACCAACAAGTATGGGTGGACTATATGGATAACATATCTAATTTATATTGCAGTAGCAATTGTTACAATAAACTTTGCAGCTGAAATAACCAGATCTGCATGTCAAGGTACTTTATTAGATTTGACACATTTGCATGCTGACCTAATCAACCTCAGATTTGAAAGGAATAGCTAACTTAAGATAATCGTCTACTGGTTGACAATTCTCTATTGTCTCATGTTTTATATATACATACATATCACTCTTCCCTTACATCAGATGTTGCAATGATTGTGCTGAAAATGGCAGCGACATCTTCAAGCGTCACAAACAGCACGGTCAGTGTTTTAACCACTTAACATCCAGTTTACCGTCATTTCAAATGACCATGTTTGGCTGCACAGCATGAGGTCTCCTAGCAGGAACTGGAGAGGGTTTTTTTTTTATAATGATTTAGATTTTCAAGTTATTTAGAACAATCTGCATGTGCTTTATCTAAACCTCAGAGAACTGAGAACGGCTGTTCAGTTCAGTGTGTTTGGGCAGCTGAACACTATTTTAACTTGCCTCGGGTGCCTTCAAACAAACTGCGCAAAGAAAATGTGGATTTTAGTGCTGAACCCCTGAAGACCCCTCGTCTCCTCTTCTTCAGCCGTTTCCTCGTGTGCTCTTATCTGCTGCGAACACCTGAGAAGGTAAATTTGAGCAAATACTCTGGAATCACACTTGTTTTGACCCCCTTCAATGCTGCAAAAATATCTGTGGATTTGCATTCCTCCGAAAATGACCGACTACTTGCTCATTCACATCAAATGAACCAAATATAAAAAAAGGCAACTTCTCCTCCAAGGCTCAGAGCAAATAAAACTAATTGCAGGTCTGGCTGCACTCTAAGAGGATTAAATATTAACTGCAAACAGAATATTTTCAAGTAAATTAATATTTACAGAGACGCAGCTAATCATATTCTCATTATTGCCCCTTTTAGTGCTGTAATCAATCAGCCAGGAGATGGGCCGTCTTTAACCCTGCTTCCTGAGAGGAAATCTAATTCCAGCTCTGATGATTCGGCCTATATTTCTCTGGGTGAGGGCCAAACCCTCCCTGCTGTGTCAAGCCTGGAACATCCACACCCCTGCAGTGGCCTGGCTGGGCTCCAGGAAGAGTTCCTCACTGCTGTCGCCCAGTGTTTCACAATCAGACTCGCCGTCCCTCATTCTTTCGCAACTGGAATCACAATCTCTTAATCCACAGAGTACAATACATATGGAGGAATTTTACTTGAGGGTGCAGAGATATGCCAGCAACCTTTGTCGTATCTTGTCCTTTTCCCTGCTGTCCTTCGCTTCCTTTTTCTCCCAGATTCGACACTCACAGCTTCTCTCAGCGTTGCAGTCATCTTTCCAGAAATCTGCTTTAATTCAGCTTCGGAATAAAATATAAAAGCTGCCACCGGCAATACAGCTCTGCTCGGGCTGATCGGCGGATAATGAGTGTAGAGAAGATTCATTCATCTGAATTTAACACAGAATGAAGGGACAGCAGCAGCCTGAGGTGAGACGTCAGCGCAGCAAGGAAGAAGTGGGGGAAATGGATGAAGAGACAGAGAAAGAGAGAGAGTTGAGTGACATAAACAAAGTGCAGGACAGTGGTAGAGGGCAGAGCTGGCTGTGTAAGTGGGCCACAGTTTCTGCAGCAGCTGAGATGAACGGAGCTCGTGGAGGAAGGGGGGGGGGGACAAACTCCGTCCTCTTGTCCTCTCAGACATATGTGGCTGTCATGGTGATTACACACATCCTCACACAGAGTCACAGCAGCGCTGCTAAAACAAATCCAAACAAGGAGAGGTCAACATTTAATACAAACTGATGCTCAGAGCGCTGAAACGTACTGCGATATGTCTCTTTACAGTTAGAATTCATGCGCAGAACAGCAGCTTTTCATTACATTTCTTCATCCCAGGAGAGAAACGCATTCTCTCGCAGACTCTTATGACTGGTAATATAACCTGAAAGATTGTTACATTTAAACCTGCAATAACAAGATTCCGTTTGCCCACTTGGGGGCAGCGCAAGCAGGCTGTAAACACAACAATGACATATTATCAATATTTCAGTTGATGTGGCAAACATGTTAGCAAAACAGTGGCTTATTAATGCATATAGCGGAGCCACATTAGCTTTCATATGGAGTTGCATACAATATTCACTCTCCTTTTAGCTCTGTTTTTGGTCTCCACTAACCCCTGAGGGAAATATCTGGCCTTTTAGCTGCAAAATGCTCCAGTATGTTCACCATCTACTTGCTAACTGTGGCTACCAACCATCTGGTGCTGAGCAGGTAGTGTACAGTGGGTTTTTAGAGTTTTTACAGCTGAAAAACAACGCTACAAGAGCGAGTGAACCAAAACAGTAAAGTTGCGGGTCGTAAAAAAAACAAATTAATAAGTTCAAACTTGCTATAAAGCATTCGGGAGATAATTCTCTGTGGGTTTGTCACTATGAGCGAACCCTTTTCACGTGTCAATTGATCCATTGTTCGTGCACCAGCACTGAATATAACCAAACAGGGCAGGATATTTAAAAAATGGGGCAATACTATCCAGTCTCTCATCAGCTGCACATATTGTACTTGTGAGCGAGTCTGCAGGACCTGCTGCCTCTTTGTGAAATAAATTGCCTTCTATCTGTTTCTGTTGTAATTATTAGGCCACTGCGGCACTTTTGGCCTTGTAAGGTACCGTGGCTGTAGTCTCCTAACCTGACCCTTCAACAGTTTGACATTATGGAAGCGCATGAAGACGATGTAATGGTACTGACATAGCTGTGATGAAGAGAAAGGAGGGGTTAGATGGGGTATAAGAGGAAAAGGAAAGTGAAAGGGATGCAAAAGAGGAGAAGAAGGAAGGAGGTTAAGGAAATGGGGGACAGTAGGAGAGGAGAGGAGGAAGACAAAAGCAACAAAAGAGGGATTGTTAAGGGAATCAAACTGTTACAGGATAAAAGGAAGATGAATAAGGGGATTAAAGTCACTTCCAGCTTTGTCCTGTATGCTACAGGTGGCAGTAATGGTCAGAGAAAGTGACAAGTGCCACAACCACAGACACTCAGCTGTCAGCGGGGATCAACGCACAGCCTGCTCTGCATTAATGTGTCTCTTACTCAGACGCACTCAGAGGAAATTCAACAGTAAGACGAGCTTCACTCCCCTCATGCATCAAAATGACAGATATTGGCCTGCAACTAAGGACTCTCCATGAGTGATCTGTCAATTATCTTTTCAATTAATTGGTTAGTCTATAAAAGAAAGAACAATGTGACCAAGGTGATGTCTTCAGATTGCTTGTTTAGTCCAACCAACAACCCCAAACCCCAAAGATATTCAATTTTTCAACCATATAAAACAAAGACAAGCAGCAAATTCTCACATTTTAGAAGCTGGAACAAAAGAATGTTTTGCACTTTTTAGCTCAATGACTAAAATGACTCAAGCTGAAACAATTAGTCGATTTTTCAATTAGTCAACAGATAGAAAAATATAATTTAAGTAAAAATGCCTAAGATATCTATTCAAATGTGAATAGATGTTTAAAAGTGTCATCTTGGTTTCTAGAACAGATTAATTGATGAAAGTAATAAAAAAGTTTTCTATTGATCGACATGAAGTTAATTATTCGACCGAGCCTTTTACAAATAACGCGCAAAGACGCTGTCGAATAAAACCCTGACACTGAATATTTCATGTTCATCCTGTTCATCTCTGAGCGACTGTACAGTCCAAACCGCTCCCCATGTTTGAGCGCCTGAACGTGGATGACCCTGGGGAGCAGGGATCCGCTGGAGCAACACACATGACGAGGAGTCAACAGGGAGGACAGCAAATCACTACAGTGGAAAGAAAAATAGCCTCAGAGCAGCTGTACTCATTAACTGACCCGGGCTGGGTGTGCAGAGGACAAAGCATCCATTGGCAAACTTTGGAGCGAGCGGAAGACTGACTTAGTTTCTGATTCACTTTGTGTTTCTGTAAAAAGCCCTCAGAAGAATCCCTCAACAGATCGCTGCTGACTCTGTGAGCTCGGATTTCCCAGGTGAAAGACGCCGTGTGGTGCTTAGCTTAGCATAAAGACCAGCACATCTAAAGCTCGCTAATTAACTAATTATCTTGGTTGTGTAATCCAAGCAAAAGTGACCAACAGAGTCTCCAGGAAGTCACGCTGCCAGCATGGCAAAGGACTAATATGGCACATACAGCATCTCCCCCTGAACTCCTTGTTTTTACATTTTGCTTTCTGGTCCCCATGCATGGTCCCCACTCTTCATGGCAAACTTTTAACAACAACAAAAAAGATACCTGCGACAAGTTCACTGAGATGGATTATCAATTAAGCAAGTTTTACATCTTTGTAAGTTGATTTCTATATCTTACTGACATAAAGTGAGGAAAATGGCTCTCTGAAAGGAAGAAAATCAGTCTAAAAACTTTGGAAAATTGCTACCAGTAAAAGATAAAGTGTGCAATCTTCAGTCAGCTGCGAGCAGGGCTGTAATAGCTACCAGTGAGGACAGCAGCCCCTCAGAATGATCTACTTGGTAGTGTGGAAAAGACTTTGAACCAACATGTAGGAAGAGAAAATGTGCAGAAATGATAACTGAACAGTTAAATTACTGAATAAAATCATCAGAAAAGGTTTTTGGTGATTGGTCAAAAACCTTTTCACATGGTGTGGTGGCGGCTCTGGATGTTTAGACTTGTCGCCTCTGCCATGAATAGCAAAGCAGCACTGTGTGGATGTTTGAGTGCGACTGAGTGAGAGCTTTTGTAACCACTCAGAGTGACAAACCGCCATCAAACTACCTTCCGCCTCTGCCATCTCTCGAAAAAACACACGAGGGTCAGTCCTCCTGATGTGTGTGAACCTGACTCATGTTTCTAAGGACTACTTCTCGCCTCCGCAGCTTCAAACAACATGTTGAGCTTGTTGGTTTTAACTGAATTCATGTTTTATTTTTTTATGGTTTCTCCTCATAAATAGAGCTTCATGTGCCTGAATCAGCAGGATTAATCAGGCCACTTCATTAGTTTCTTAAATGGACAGATATAAAACGCATAGCTGGCATTTAATTTTTGTGCTTTTCACAAAAAACTGAATCCTATCTGAGATGCTACATAATACATATATACACACAAATGACTATATTATCATCATCAGGAGTGCACTGGGACAGAAATGCATCTTACTCAATTACAGCTGCAGGATGACTTCAGCCGCTGAGCCACATGCTAATGATGCAGAAAGATTCCCATTGACTGCCCATGTCAGAGGGGCTCCAATTACTGGAGGTGCACTCCTGTGATCCTTTATTCTGGCTGATATCTACCTAAAGTGAACACAGTTTCTTGCAACACTGACTCTGTTATGATGGAAGCTGTGCCGTTGAGTAAGTGAGCAGCACAGACGCACGTGAGAGATGGACACTGAAAACGTTCAAAAGAATATCAGAATCTCTGGCATTAAGATTCAGTGAACGACACATGGAGGCAGTGAGGGATCAGATCTGCGCTGAGACACATTATAATTCCTCCGTCCTGGAGGTGTGAATGTGTCTGATGCATCTCTGCCTGTCAGTAAACATCCATTCATCACTTAACAGCCATCAATCATTAACAGAACAGATTTTAGGACCCTTCAGCTCTGCAACGCTGCAGTTTCAGATCCTGCAGTCCAACCTGTGCCACCTATGGGCAATAAAAGTGGAGTAGAGCAATTTAGAGCTGCAGCCATAAACATACTGCAGTGAATTCCATCTACAGCTGTGACACTGCAGACAATGAGTGTCACGGCTGTAGTTGTAGTAGCTGCTGTGAGAGCGAGAGGTTTTATATTTTAACCTGCAAACTGTGAGAGTTTTGTTGACTGGAGCATAATAAAGTTAGTTGTGGACACGGGATCTACTATTTCTCCTGTTAACACTTAGAAACAGTTGTCTGATGGTACAATGCCAGAATGAGTTTAAAGAAATAGTTGGACATTTTTGGAAAAATGCTTATTCGCTTTCTTGCTGAGAGTTAAATGTCATGTTGTGGTTTTACGGGGTTATTGACCAGACTGTTTGTTGGTTGGGAGCAGTAACTTCCTGTCGTCTCTGTTTGACCTCATGGTGATGACAAGACTCCAGGAGGATATGAGCGTGGCATTGGTCATTTCATCTCACTCTCGGCAAGAAAGCGAATGAGCGTGTTTCTCAAAATATTGAATGACTGCTTTAATGTTAGGCCCCACTCATAAATGTCTAGAGAGAAAAAGAAACGATCGTTTCAGTTGCAAAACCCTCAAAAGACAAAATGTAAACCTCAAGAAAACAAAGACATAGGTATTAAAATATTCAGTTGTTGCCTGTCGGTGCTGCAAAAATGCAGCAGCTATTACTTTGGTTTCCTGTAGAAGAACAGGAGCCGGCGCCTCCATGTAGAGAATAAAATGTGAATTAAATGAAAATGAGTTTTTCCATTTATGAGTGATTTATGAGGCGCATCCATGAAATACGTCACATCTAAATATTTCATATGTGGAGAAAGGAAAGGAAAATGTGTGTATACTGTATGTAAGTTAGTGTGTGTGTCTGTGTATGAGCATGTTGCCATGCACAGGCTGTGTTTCTCAAAACACCTACACGTGTGAAACCTTGACTCTACAGCGCGTCCAAGCGTGAAATTGGATGCTGTACAGCACAAATGTATCTCTCCCTCCTCCTCCTCTCATGTCGGTGCCATCTCTCAGTTATGTCCCCCGTTCAATGTGTTGCAGACGGTTTAAAGACAAATGTGGCACATTATGTCTCTGGAATCATTACAGTCGAGTTTCATCTCTTATGCATCTCCCTGCTGCAGCTTATTGCCACCGACAGTACATGCAACGACAAAGAAACGTGCATCGTTGTATGTTTTTAAATTCTGTGCTGACTCGTAAACCTGCAATGAGAAAATGGGAGGGATGCAGAAATAGCATAAATAATTTTAAATGCTATTTAAAACAAATGGGTTCACATCAGCCAATTTACCTACAAATAACATACATTTGACATGACTACTGCATACCATTAATATTTAGGATCATTTCCATCCTATCAGGCATTAATTGCTTTCAGTTCATGTCAGTAGAGTCGGTATGGAAGTGATTTCCTTAGCAACCATGAAGCCACCAGTTATCAATAATCCACAATAATCAAACTCAACTTACAAATGACAAAAAATGTTGCATTTATTTTTGTCAAGCCTATGTTATTGTTGCAGGGGGCCGCAGCTGTAAGCAGGGACTGAAATGTTTCCAAGCAGGAAACCTTTTAATGAAAAAGGATCCATATTCATGTGACCCTTTTGCTCATTTCTTGCCTTGTTGATTAGATTTCAGACACAGATTTCTGAAAAGAAATCAAGATGTATACTTTTTCAGGTAGTGTGCAAGTGGTCCAGGGGTGTGTCTGCTCACTCACCTTCAGTTTGTGTTCGTGCTCTTTGTTGACTCGAGCCAGCAGCTGGGCCTTGCGTCGGTTCAAGGCATCGATGAGGGCGTCGCACTGCGCCACCAAACAGGCTTCAAACTCCACGCCGTTCTCCTGCAAGATAGCAGACAACGGCTGGAAAATCACAACACCGGCAGGGAGCAAATCATCTTAAAGACACGATGTTGACCAACAAAGTACACAGTACACGACAGGAGAAGAGATACTAATGAGGGATGTAGAATCTGTTAGGCGATCACAGACACCAATTTAATAGGAATGTTCTTTAAGAACTTGAGTTAAATGACAGAAAGATAGCTTATGTGAATAACTCCTCAAGCTGAATTTGTTCACGCGTCTCCTCCAGCAGCTCGCCATCATACAACGCGGGTGGATTAAATCATCATGAAGCATCAGCACCATGGGAGTACTGCACGTAGTTATTCCTAGCAGCGTTTTCCACACATCCCCAGATTCCCCACGCCTCCTCACCGTGATGCGTCTCCCCGGAGTGTCATCCCACTGCGTGACGATAATCAACGGGGGCATTTAATCCAACCGTTGTCCTCTAATCAGCCTCTTAAACTGACCACAGCTTTGTCTCCACACACAGCAGAAGGTCTGCAGGCATCGAAATCTATTCCTGGTCAATGTGATACCGCTGAGTGTAAATGCAGGAACAGTTCCTCTCATATCAGTTTCGATCGCTGACACCATTAAAAGAACTTTGCCAACACTGAAACCTGCAGCAGAGAAATCTGTTTCATCGAATGTAGCTGCCTTTATTGGTTCCCGTGTAATTCACATCCTGACAGTGTGTCCACATATGAAATCATATATACGATGAGCCTTTTTGTTTTTGTAGATTACTGCAGGGACGAGCCGCGGTGCACAGTCTGGGATCACAGCGGGGGATGAAAAATGGGCAACAAATTATCAAGACAAGTCAGTGCATTATCGAGGCACTTTATGGCTGGATGCAGTTTGCACATTTGTGTGTGGGTGTGTGTTAAAGTACCTGGATGTGCTGCACCATGTTTCTCAGCTGAACCAGGAACTCCTTGGCCTCAGTGGCTCGGTCTGACAGGCCGTTGAGAGCCTGAGACAGCTGACCCTGTGGAGAGCACAGCGAGAGGACGTCAGAGACACAGCAGCAACACAGCAGTTATATGTGTTTGTACTGCACTGGAGGAACAATGACAACAACTTCACGATGCATTTAAACTGAACTATGCTATAGGGATATGGGGTTTTATAGAATTGTAAATTGTAGACACCATACAGAATAGAGTCCAATCAAAATGCAAGAGAACAGAATGAGTAAGAAAGTTCTCCATGGGCAATGGAGCTTTACTCAATTTCTGGATGGTGGATATGCTGAATATCTACAGGAATATTTTGTGTTGTCATGTTAACTTAATTAAAATGGTTCAAAAAAATCTCATCAAAACCAAAATGAAGGCCATAGGTGCGTATCAAACAAACGTTTGGCCATGAACCATATGCAACATCTTATTTATTCTTCCTCTGGCCAAGTCACACATGTTCAGGATGAATTATTGAAGGCTACTGTGCCTGGTTTGTGACCTCACAGATGACGCCACCGGTTCAGACTTTGAAGGTTGTAAATGGGACTGCAAATCATAATATCTATCGAGCTGGAGTTGAGCTGGAGTCCTCCCCTACACCTTCAGAGGTGTGAACGAGTTGACGATCTCCAGAGTTCCCGCTCTGGATTTGAAGCGTCAGCGTGCAACAACCGGCCCTGGGAATGCTGGCCGTAACTCGTGGGATCAACCACCCATGTCGCTGTGCGGTGCAGGACCCCGGCTGCACTCATTCCATCTTCGTAGTGCAAATCAATAAAAATAGATGGACGGACAGACAGATCCATCAACAATTAAAGGATTCACTCATGCATCAATGTTTTGGGCCCTTCTGCAAGGTCCATACTGACAACATTGTTACAGTCAGCAATGTGACATTCTGAAATGCATCAATACAGCCAACAGAAAGCATCATACTCCAAACAACACCCAAGAATGAATCAAGTTCCTCTTCCTGAAGCCGTCCACATCCTTTGCAAGTGGGGGTGATGGAGAGTTTTGCAGGTTTATAGTTTTCCCTTTTTAACTCTCTATTTAAATAGATTCCACCTCAACATCTTGTTTCATGCAGAAACACATACCATGTAAAAATAATGGAGATCAAGATTGACAGGAAAGACACATGGAGGCAGCCCACCATGAGATTCCTAGCAGCTACGTTTTTTGAGACGCAGATTCCCACAGTGTGACCAGTTCAAAGCATTAAGCATATCCGCAACCTGCACAGCCGTCATACTGTGAACATTTCCTAACTTAAATTTTCCATGAACTCAAAATGCACAGCAGTTAATTTAGAAACAAAGCTACTTTCCATCGCTGCTGAGAAACTGACATTTTGAAGTGTCAGAGTTTTCACCCAAGACAAAATGCACTTGTCAGCCTTATTCTCACAAGTAAAATGACATTTCCAACTAATACTCAGACGATTTCTGTACAATAAAGCCCTTGACTGTTGCATGGTGTTATTATTGGATTATGCTTTATCCCCTGGTCATGCAGAGAAGAGCGCAGTGCACGTGACGGGAAATGCCATTGCTTTGGATGTGTGCGTTGACACACAAACGCCCCTGTCTGGATAGCAGGGGGAAAAGAGATGTGGTGTTCATGTATGTGAAGCGAGGTTGTGTGAACAACGGGGTGACGGAGCGAGAGGACGCGGCCTGACCCTGTGGGAACCTCGTTTGGTTGAGTGAGCAACCGTCAACTTGGGGAGCGTATTGTCTTCTGGGAGGAAAAAAGGGTATTGGGCGTTATCTGGTAAAAAGAAAAGGGAAAATGAAAAGAATCCCTTCCACTCCGGAAGAGAGCAATAAAACCTGAAACTATAGCTGATACAGTGAAAAACACTGTGAAAACAACTCTGTGTCAACCCAGCTCCTGGCATGTGACGTTAGCCGTTCAAGTGGGAATCTGTCTGCGGGGGCCAACAGCTGACCTTTGACCTCAACCTTTGGGAAACCATGACAGCTGTCGCTAACATGAGCCTGTTGCGCCGGGGGACAGCTGAGCAAAGACTGAAATGTAAACTTTCCCGAACTGTACAGGACTTAAAGAAACTTCCTCTTTGTTAACTTGGGACTCATATTTTAATGTCTCAGGAGACCTGCATGAATGAACCGTATGTTTTCTCCAATGTTAGTTTGTCACAAGCATATCTCAAAAACCTATGGACAGACTTTTGAGGACAAACAGGCCTTTAAGGAGATGGATTTTAGAACTGCAGCTAATGATGTCTTCATTAACAAATCATTATATGTAATGTAATGTATATGTAATAAAACATGCCTCACACAAGGGCCCAGAGCCCAGGAGGATGTCTTTGAATTGCTTGTTTTGTCTGATCAACCACCTAAAACTAAAGGTATTCAAATTAAAATCTAAAACATTAAAATGTTTCTCACATTTTGCAAATTAGCTCACTGGTGGCTCATTCGTGACCTTTGCTAACAGCATGCACAAAATAATATAAGCTCAAACCTCTACCTTTGATGGTATACTTTTGTATTTGATTGGATTAAAAGAGAAGACATAAACATAAACTGGGATATAATGTGCTAACTTGAGCTCGGCTAGCAGTTTCCAGTCTCTATGCTAAACTAGCTGTCTTCACATTTAACATGTAACTCTTGGAAAGAAAGCAAATAAGCAAATTTCCCAAAATGTCAAACTATCCCTTTAAGGTATTCCTATTTCACCTGAGATGATACAAATTTGCACACGTACACTGTAAATTGTACACTTCTTGGATTGGAAGGGAAGAGAGGAGTACATCATGAGTTGAATTCAAATCCAAAATACAGTTGTAAAAACAAAAGCACACAGTTTGCATCCTTGCCTCCTGATGTGTTAAGATATTCCAGGCCAGGCTCATTTTCTGAGAAGAGACTACTTCTAAGTCTCTGAAATCAGTCAGCTCCATTTCACTTGGATCACCATCGTTTTGAGATCCTGCCACTCGCACGCAAGTCATCCGAAACGCTCACTCAGACTCTGGTGGTTCCATTACACATCAGCCAGGTCACTCACACCTGACCCCCATTCAGCTGTCCAAAATTGAAGTTCATTTTCTCGTTCTCCTTTTCCCCTCTGTGCTACAGTGATGGACGTCGAGGGAGCGCCTGCCTCGCTCAGTCAACAGCCAGATGAAAATGAAAAGCACTTGATTGTCTGGAGGCGTTTTTCCGCGGCGTCTGTTCGAGAACCTGCAGAGCTCAGTCCTCACAACCAGGTCAAAGCGTGCCATGGAAGTAGAGGCCGCTTGACTTCTGCACAGCTCACGGCTGTTTCCTGCTTGGTAAAAGACAACAGTGCCATGGCCGCAAGGTCGGCATATGGAAAGACAAATTTCAACTACAAATGGGTTGAAGAGCACTACCGGACTGAGACCAAAGGTTCCCGGTTTGAGATTGGGAATTTCAGAGGCTACAATTGATGGCTTCGCCCCTTAGGTTCTGCTGATAACGGTGGCAGATTAAACACTTAGTCCTATCAATGAGTCCTTGATTTCGCAGGTAGAAAAGCAAGCTTCTCAATTCATTTCTACCGGACAAATAATTCTGTTGACTATAAATCACAGTATGAGGCTAAGCTAGCATTAGCTAATGAGGTGATGGCTCTTACCACAGCTTTTTTTGTGATGAACTCGCGCTTTGCTTTGCTTGGTTACTGCTGTGTGCAGTAAGCAAGTCAGCCGGGCAAGCCGACGTTTGCAGCCTGCTTTAGAGCAGATAAACACATTATTTAATCCATTGCTTACACTTCCTCTCTTATGATGTATGTACTAGAAAGACAACAACAGCAAAAAAAAAGACACCACGATACAAGCGCTTTTTTGAGTCTTTGCTCGACAATTCTCCACTTACACATTAATGCAACGCGACTTCAAGCCTTCTTCGGGGACGGTGGAAATTAAAAGCATCAAGCAACGTGAGTTTAGAAAAGAGGATGCTGGAATGTTTGCAATGAGCAACGGAGGATTTGTTGAGGTGGTGGGGGGTTTAGGATGTCCCTGCTACTAATCATCTCAGTAATTAAGCCGAGTGGGAACACGTGCATGGCATGAATAATTCACCAGCAGCTCCAGGGCCATTCGGCGTGCTTCATTTTCTCTCTGTGGCCGAGTGAAGTAGCGTCAGAAGCCGTTTGGATTAAAGCCCCCACTTGGAAGTGGGAAGTGCAAGGAAAGGAGGAGGTAGGTATAATGTCACTGCTAAGCTCTTAAAGCAAAGGAAAAGTATTCCTCTTCAAGCTAATTAAAAAAACACATCCACAAAATGTTCCATCATTTCCCATGTCAGAGATAGATTTTGTGGTCCCATAACCTACTTTCAAAAAAGCTGCGTTACCTCTCAGCGAAATCTTTGAGTGCCCTGCTCTTTCTCAGAGTTTCAGGGTTAAGCAGGTTCTTCGGTGTTCGTTAAGCAATATATTTAGGCTCATTTAAGCTTGTGTGTAATTCATAGTCATTTGGTTACACACTATAAACTGAGGGTGAGGTCGACGTCTGCTGAAGGAAAGCACCAAAGAAAAAGCAAACACACTTTCACTGAAGCCCTACATTGAAAGAAAGTGAAAATTAATGTAATTTTGCACAGCTTGATTACTGATCGTGTTTCCCCGTGTAGTTTCAGTAACCACAGACTCTAACATGCTGTTTACACGCTGTGCTGCAGCCGTCAGAGAATACAGTTTGAAGTAATAAGCAGGCGACTTGGTGATATTTTCCATCTTGGGAACGTTTCTGTTGTTAAAGATTAAGCTCTCCCATCTTCCAACAAGCTGCAAGAGTCAAGACTTGGCCAGATTGTGATACTCCTCCGTGTTTAACAAGATCCCAAATGAAACCATCTTCCATGTGCAGAAGCTAAGTGGATGGTGCATTATTCATCGCTTATATCAGCCGTCATCAATAATGCAGAACAAGTCGTTAACTATCCACACACACACGCACAGAAAGCGATGAAACTCAGATAATAATAATGAGTCCTTTTGAAAGTTGCCACAGTTTCTTCATGTGAGAAACAGAGTCCTTATTTGACGGACACATGGGACAGCTCAGCAGGAAATGGGGCAGAAGTGATCTATTCTTGTCATCGCTGGCTTTATCTGGCGCAGGGCGGCGTCGTCTGCGGATGATCAAGTCGCCTACCTGCTGATCTAGTTTGGATGTGTCTAACAATTGGTGAAAAAGAACCTATCAAGTTCCCAAAGGTCCTGTCAGGTCCTTCAGTCAGCTGTCAGACACTTTGAAACTGTCTTCTTTCATGAGAGCATATTTGTTGGCATTTGAGCAGTATGCATTTAGTAAAGAGGATGTTTCTAGGGAGGTTTGGTAACCTGGGGAACAGAATCCTTTCTCACATGTCGTTCCCAATCTCTCTCTCTCTCTCTCCCTCTTTTCCTGCAAACTCTCTGCTGTCTAATAAAGGCATAACATTCCCCCCAAAAATAGGAGATTTCTGCTACTTTTTGGATTTAACACTTGAGCTTTACACCTTCGCTACAGATTTTGACTTCTTGCAAACCTCATCTTTTCTTCTGAGCCTTCTTTGATGAACCTTCTTCAAGGAATCAAGGATCCAATAGGATACAAGTCGATATGATGATTCTTTTCCTCTTTTGCAATGCAAAAGCAGTGTTAGCCATAAGACTCCTGGGTCAGAGTCCAGGCCGCCAGTATACATGTACTACTCTACAAGTGTGTGTAGAGTACTGGGATATAGCTTACAGTCTCAACTCACTGGTGTTTTCAGTTAACACGCTTGATTAGCCCTTTGGTTTAAATATAATTTACTGTACGGTAACTGTATCAGTATTGTTGCTATGGTTACCTGCAGTCTGCAGTAGGTGAGTTGAGGACAGGTTTGTTTCAGTTATACACTTTTAGCCACAAAATACACCTGTCAGCCAATCAGATACAGGGGTTTTCTGTTGCCATGGTGATGATCAGGCTGCATTCTTTAACTGGCCACGTGACCTTTAAGGCAGCGACACCAAAAAAACAGACTGAGGATAATAACATCAGTCCCTCTTAATATTG